>CM037854.1:127840893-127867315 GCA_021234595.1 Delia radicum
TGGTGTGAGACTATAAAGAAAATTTTGTTTTATTCTTAAGAGTGCTTTGCAGCACAAAATACCTACATTGTCGCGTGCATAGTGCCTTCTGATCTAATCTAAAGAGTGCTTACGAAAATTTGTATGCATTTTCTTTTCATCACAACTTTGTGTAATGAAAGATAAAAACAAGATTTATACATCAAATTAAGCACAAAAATATAGAAATTTAAAGTATCGAAAAAATTTGCACTTCGAAGCGAAATTAAGCGAATTTTCGCTTTTTAGCCTAAAGAGAGCCAATCGGTTTTGATTACATTTTTATTTACCAAAATCAGTCATTGCTTTTAGCTGTATAAAAATAAAACAGTAGAACTTAAGAATTAAATGTTGTGTTATATATATGTTAGAATAGTTCATTCAAATCTCAAAACCTCAAAAGGTTGGCCATAAAGTACCTTGTAGACTGCAAACCAGCAATGAAATTGAAAGTAAAAACTTCAAAAAAAACAAAATTATTACATCGATTAAAAATACGCATAACTTAAATTTTAATGAAAGTTTTAAATTTAAGCCACAACACGAATTAGAGATTGAACATAAAGTTCACTCATTAAGCGCAGAATTAGCTTATTATAAAAGTTGACCAGTTTTAAAGGTGCCGTTTGATACTCATTAAACATCCGGGGACGAATTACGGCATACGTGATCGAGTGAATCATTCGAAAACTGTTTTGTAATCAGTAACTATAAAAATACTAATAATAAAAACACAAAGTTTTACACCAGAGTAAAAAAATGTATATCTGGTCTTGTATTTTTCCATCTTAATATATATTATAATATGTGATTATTAGGGCGGGTCGATTTGTAGGAGGCAAAAAAATCGCTCAACGTACAAGGAAAATCGTATTCTACTGATCAAAATAAGAACTTTGCCGAAGGAACCATACATCTAAACTAATGCTGATGTCCCGACTTTGGAAACATAGGGTCAAATTTTGATATTATATATATATATATATTTCAGAAAGTAAAAGGAGTCTTTTCAAGATTACGGTCTATATTTCTTCTACGGAAGACGCTTCTAGAGATGAATGTATAAATTATATTCGATTGGGTTGGATTCGATTGGGGCACTCTAAATGGGTCAAAGTGTATTTTTCAAAATTTGTCAAAGGTCGGGTCATCAGAATTCGTTTTAGAGGTATGGTTCCTTCGGAAAAGTTTCTCATTTTGATCCCTAGAATACGATTTTCCTTGTACGTTGAACGATTTTAAATCCACCCGCCCTAGTGATTATATATGGTGTCATTCATGGCCACATCTTATTATATGTTTCTTATGTGGAAACATATATAACGACTTATAATTGTATATTGAACTTTATTAAATTAAACCATATATGCTAAACATAATAAGATATGGTAGATCTATTGTCATATATAATAATATATTTCATATAACACAATATGTAATCATCAGGGCAAGTATTTTTTTTTTTTTTGTTTTGGCACGAAAAAAGTTAAAAATTCCAGGCCAATTAGCACGAAAAACCATTAAAAATTTGCACAAGAAATGGCACAAATGGCAAGATAGCAAAACAAAATGTGTAAAAATAAAAAGTTTAATATTAAAGTTTTATAAAATTTTCTTTTATTCAATTTTGATAGCACAGTACAATCATGTGCTTTTTTTTAATTTATTATAAAGAAACGATCTACTCTTGTCACATAAAACAGTTTAGTTTACAGTTTACGAGTTCCATATCTGTAAATATAATTGGAAGTATGAAAATTCCGCAGTGGATTATCTTTAATGTAAGAATCCTTTTCATTCTTTCTAAACAATACATTTTTTTTTTATCTTAGTCACAGTTTGTAGGCCACCATTTCGATTGAAACATTTTAAAATTTTCATAATTTTTTTGTTGTTGGTACGTGTACTTTAATATTTTCCTTAACGCAGTCTATAAATCTAAACTTTCATTTATAGAGAGTCTTTTTGTTTCCAATTTGTTGAAGCTTAAACAAAGACATTCGGAGTGTTTTTTGTATAACTAAATCAGATTTTATTCCAGGTTATTGAAATATTAATTTTGCATTGAACTTTTACACTGAACATATTTAATACGTCACAAATTTCATTGAATTATCACAACAATATTTTCAGCTTTAATCCAAGGTTTAATTTAATTCGGACTACATTGATGTAACCAATATTTTTGCGATGATAGTGCCTAAAAAGATATCAAAATAATAAACTATATAACACGACATTTATGCCGAGATTTTTAGAAATGTGATTATCTTTAATCTTAGTTTAACGCTGTTTCTAACTGGAATACTGCTATTGGAATTTTGTTTATTTTGCTTTATTTTCAGTAAAGACCGAATTCTGAACTAGAAAAAGTTGTTCCGGCAAATGTTTGTTAAGTAAAATTGGAAATGGTGGACAACAATTCGATGTTGGTTTAGCTAGAACGAAGTTTAAACTAGGAATTTAAATGTTAAACTTACCTTAAGAAATACTCCTTTAAAATTGGCAATAAGTGTATAGACATCTCAAAATTTAAAACTATTAAAGGCTGCTACTCTACAATCTGGACATTTTTAAGGATAAAATGGGTAAAAATTGCATTTTATAAAATTTTGGAAAGTAATTTGAAAAACATGGCAACATGCTGCTGTTTGTAACAAATGCCAAAAAAAGAACTTTACCTAGTAATGATGTATGGTGACATATAATATATATATATTATGATATAATAAAAATATTATAAAAAAAATAGTTTTGTGTGTGGATATAAGATATGCTTATATATGTGTAGCCATGTGTATAATGCAATTCACGATATAATTATATTTACCATTAAATGTTGTAAGATATAATTATGTTAGATTCCATATATAAGACACAAGATTAACAATTTAGTTTCAGATAGGATTATTTATCGTCCAACCTCATTAATATTTTGTACGCATATAATATATAATTTACATATTGTCATATATAACACCATACATAATTATATCTGCGCAGATTAAAATTATTTTCATGTAATTTTTTTTTAATTTTATTAAAATTAATAATATATGCCATGGGATTTAAGTAAATCTAATTGATATCAAAATATCTCATTGGATCCACCAAAATTACTTATCCTTTTAGGATGTAATTAGATCCAAGTAGATCTATATAATCCCGTCTGATATTTTGGAATCCATCATGACTAGATATTTTTGGATCCCCCAAGCTTGAGATAAATTTTTGATCTTATTTTATCTAGTAATACATTTGAAGTATCTAATCGGATATTACTGGATAACCCATTTTGAGATTAACTTAAATAAAATAATAGTGATCTATATGAAATGAGATCTGATTTTTGTATTTGGGATGCTAACTTTTTTTTGATCGGGCATTTGTTTATAATCAAGGACCGCACTACAATTCCTTTGATACAAAAAATTTAAAATTAAAAATTAGTTAAAATTATTTATTTTCGAAAATAAAAATTAATTTCGATCGAAAAATTACTATCACGGTTGCAGTAATTCGGTCCCAGATTTCCAATAAGTTGATGGAGTATTGTTCGAACTTAATAACTGAAGGACATTCTGAACTGTATATATAAAGACGAAAATGTCGAGAAATTGATAAATAAAATCTGACCCTGAAGAATCGCATGACAGAATTCAGAGGACAGACAATATTATAGAATAGAATACATAGGACAGACAAAAATTAAAAGTGAAAATGTTTACAACACATTCTTTGTTTCTAAATAAGAAAAATTTTTATAACAGTATTATTATTGCTCATTTTCGACATGATTCGTTTATTGCAAGAAAAAAATATATAGATTTTTGAGAAAAAATAATATGAAACAGATTCCAACGGAGTTGCAAACATAAAATCTCCCAGAATTACAACGAACCAAAAATGTTGAGTTAAAATAATTTATATTCATGAAAAAAAGCATTAAAAGTAACGAAATATAAACAAAACTAAATAATTATATTTCTGATTTATGTTAAAAAAAAACAGTGAAAATGTATTGTGCAAAGCCAATAAGGGCGCTTTTGACGAAACAGGGAAAATTTGATAAGTTTCGCAACGAATTTAAAGTACAACTTATAAATTTTTTTAAATTTTAAAAGTTTTATGTTCTAAAATCTTTTTTGTAGCTTTTTTCATACATTTTTTAAGCATTCTTTATGAAAAATAATACTTAAAAACAAATAGATTTATGAATAGGGAACATTTAAACATTATTTTTTGTGGCTAATTTTTAACTAAATATTACTTGGCAAAATAACATGCCCACAAATTTAAACGATACTACAAAAAACCCCAAGTATCAAACACATCAAAAAGAACTGGAATAGAGTCTATTATATAAATTTTTAAAAATCGGGTAGTATAAAGTGAATAAAAATGAATATGCCTCCTTTTAGAGTCCTACGGATATAATAAATATTTTAACATGCAGTATGTGCTGTATTGTATTTCAAAGAAATACGAAGGGATAACTAAACAATTTCTTTTCTTTTACAAAAAAAAAATCCTCAAGGACATAGAAAAGAACGAGTACATTTGAAGGAATTGAAAATCTGACTTTGAGGAAAAGCGATCAAAGAAAAAATTTATGCAGCAAAACCATTTTTTTTTATATTTGAATATTTAAGCCATATAAGAGCATTCACTACTACTGCATTAAAAAAGTCATCTTAACATGCATATTCTTTCAGCACTTACTAGGCCGTTCCAAAATAAGCCAACTTTTTTTAAAGTCATACTTTTTCATGTTTTACAAATTCCTCCCGAGATGGTATATTTTTGATGCTTCCAAAAAATACTAAACAACGTGCGCATTGAAACTTAAAACATATGTTTTGGCACATTTCACCAAATAAATTGTTTAAATTTAATAAAATTAATAAATAAAAAATTATTCTATATTGAAGGTCGAATAATACAACTTTAAAATTTAATAAAATTATTTTTATGGTCACCCTATTTTAACACAGGATATTAAATTTGATCATCAAAAAAATCCGTAAAGTTAGCTATACAGTTAGTTGAGTCAGCAAAATATTTTCTGGGAGGATCCCTGCAAATTCAGCAAAATGTTTTGCTGACACTTAGTTCAATGCAAATGAAAATCGACTTGTTGAAATCAACAAAATTTTTTGTTGGAGCTAAGTAGATTGTAAAAAACTAAAAAAACTTTTCACTCTAAGTTAAATGCGTCACCAAATGCGTAGAAGTCTCTTAGTCAAATATTTAAAAGTAATGATAAAAATAATAGTGGCAAACCAGTTGCGTGTCGAAGTTAGTCGAAAATAGCCCAATTATAAAAAAGGGGTATTTTTAGTAAAAATACCCAAAATTCGAAATTTTGAACAATTTAACTTTTAATAAGATTTATTCATTTATAAATACAAAATTATTCAGATAAGGAATTTTGCCTTCGTAGGATATTTTGATAGTAAATGGAAAATAAGTGAACACCTATTTCTGCGTTTAGTGATATTTTCAGTTTTTTACGATTTTATTAGCAACAAACCAAAACATACAAAATTTCGGATCACCAATAACCAAAAATATGCCGAAAAATATAGAACCAAAATAGTGTGTCGGAGAGCTTATAATTTTACTTCATATATAATTAGTTGTTTAATAACTTTTTTATTATTACTGCCTATAAATTGTACTTTTTTGAAAAAACATAAACGTAAAGCTATTACGTTTTTTATTTCAAATTTTCAAAGTTTTTTTTCCACTTCTTTTAATTATATTGCCACAAAATAGGGTATAATATCTGTTGAATATTACAATAGAGATGTAGCTTTATCGTACTTAATAAAAAACATAAGTCTAGGCTACTTATACATCAGTCAAATTATTCGTTACATATATGTTACAGCATGCAGTAAAGGGTTAAGATTATGGCTTTGATAATTCACACCCTAATACTGCGTTCAGATTAAACAATTAAAATTTTTAACTTTTCAGGTCTAAATGCTCAATAGTTTTTGATTGTCATAATTTTACAATGAATGACGTTTTGTTACTTATTAGAGATTCGACATAGATACAATCTACATTTTTCAAATAAACTTTGCAGATATATAAAATTATACTTCATTAAGAAATTTTTTTTTTTTGCATCAAAGCGCCCTCTAGTGGAAATATTACCAAAGTAGAAACTTTGAAATAATACACATTTGATACACATTTTTGTATAGCTTCCTTGGAACAAATGTGAAAAAAAAAACAAAAAAAGTTGAAAACTTGTAACATTTTTGACCCCACATTACAGTATTACACTTGCTCGTTAGTTTAGTAACCTTTTCACATATCCAAATTTAATCAAAATCTTAAAGAAGAAGGAAATATTAAACCTGTATAGATCAAATAACATAAAATAAGTATTTTCATTAAATAAATTTTTTTTATCAATTTAAAAGCTTTGCACTCTTTGTGTAGTCATAATTTAAAAAAAGTCGCATTGGACCTTTTTGGCCCAGGCCGCTAAGTGTTAATATATTTTTTAAATAAAAATATTTAATAATACATTTACAAATAATGCTAACTTTGATGAAAACATTCAAATTTTGTTAAAATTTTGACAAAATAATAAATTTTTATAGAGAATATCCTGAAAGGATGTCGCTCCACACACAAAACACGAATTATCATTTTATCAATTTTTTTTTTTTATTTTAACTACAACTATCTCCAAATTATGCATTTTAAAAAGCCTTTAGAATTAATTTAAAATCATGTTTTCACATTTTTATCAATTCGTGGTTATTGGGTGATCCGAAATTTTGTATCTTTTTGGTTTATTGCTTACTGAAATCGTAAAAACTGAAATATCACCAAACGCCCGAATATGTGTTCACTTATTTTCCCATTTAAAATATACAACTTTTATTAAGATCTGGAGTTTCATGCAGTAATGGGTTAAAGTCGTTGGCACAATTCTTATAACCATGTTTGCTTTATTTAAGTTATTTATTAAAAATGTTAGCATTAGAACATTCAAATGCCTAAAACTTAAATTTTTTTACTGGGTAATTATAAACATGTTTTAAAAGCAAACTAAAATATTTATCTTTTTCAAGGAAACACTTTTACGCATTTTTTGGTTTCTTAATTGTTATAAATAATTTAGTTTAATACAATTTAAAGTTTTCTGTAAATATGAACATAATAAAGTAATTGTACTAAACCAAAAAAAAAAAAAAAAAACAGAATGTTAAACATTATTGAATGTAAATAATTTAACCGTAAATAATGAATAATTCATGAAAAAAATTATATTTAGGAAATAAAAATAAAGATAACGGAAATGCGATTTAAATTCCACAATTAATAAATATAAACCCTTTCACAATCGACTTCTTGTTTGTGGATATATTTCTATTTTGAATTCATATTCTTGTTACGGGACCTGAAATTGGAAAGAAAGAAAAAGGCTTACATATAGGCATCCTCCCCCTCCTACCCATCAACAAATGAGGCCAAAAATCGAATTTTTGAAACTTCGCAGCCCATTTTTATTTATCACTTAAACATTGGAATAACCAAAAATATTTTATTTGATTTTGTTTTGGTCAGCAGATGAAGCTAAATGCTAAATTTCAAGATTCCAGCTTTTCTTAGTTTACAAGATACAGCAAACGCCCCTTTTTTCTGAGACAAAGGTTCATTAGAGAAAAAACGGACTTTCTTAGAAAATATCGCAACAGTATTGCCCTGATGAACAGTTTATCCATATAATGATTTTTTTTTTTTCAATGAGAAATATTCTAATGAGCATATTTAAACAGAAATATTAAATTTTATTGCATTAACAAAATTCTTATATTTATTTAAAAATACGTATATTATACAAGGGTAGTGAAGGGTTGAGAGATTTAATTGAAATTCCTAACATGTAAATTTGTTTAGGACATGTTTAGCGTTGTCAGTTATTCAGGTTTTTATTTTGATCGATTAGACGATGAAAAAAAAATGAATTATAATATTCGATTAATCGAACAGATAACGAATACAAATTGTTTTAAAAATATATGACAATTTCAAAAATTTTCGATTCTTTGAGATAAAGGAATTTATGTTAGCTTAATCATTAATCTTTAACAGCAAATAAATTATGGCAGTTTTAACCCATTTTGCACTGCCGTTGCTTTAAAGCAACACCTAATTTTAAGGTCTGATAATTTTGGAAAGGATAGAGATATAATAACGCAATAAAAAGCATATGACAACTTGAGGTCTTTTCTATATAAATAATTTTAAAAATTATAAAAATGGATGTTCCAGATTTGCATATAATTAATTAAAAAATACAATTCTTGACATTTTTATAGCACTTTTCTGAAAAATTTAATCTGAATAAAAGTACGTTATTTAAAGTAGTTCTTTTTTTTGAAAAAAGAAGTTATACAATTTTAAAGAATTTATCTTATATATTTTTCAAATAAATTTTATTTGCATACATAAACTGTGGTTAGGTAGAAATTAGGGAGCCGTGGCGCTACGAAATAACCCCCAATGAAATAACCCCCCAACGGCCCAAAAATGAAATAACCCCCCCAAAAATTTGTGTAAAATTGTTTGGGGGTTTTTTTCATTTTTTTTTGGGATTATGTCATCTTACGGTTTGGAGATATTTCATTACTGAAGCAACCCCCAATGAAATAAAGCCCAAAATTTAAATCTTTGGAGATTATTTCATATGCAATTATTTGGGGGTTATTTCATATTTTTTGGGGATATTTCATTTTGCTAAAAGTGAAATTTTTTTAATATTTGTTAGTTTTCTGCGTGGCGGCCTGCGGCCGCTCTTAGGTTTTCTCCTCCATGGGACGCTGCAGGTGGCTTTCGCTGAATAAAGTTTCCCTGCGCGCGTCACACTAGGGAAAGATAATGAGACGCGCGCAGGAAAACTGTATTCAGCTAAGCCACCTGCCGCGTCTATGGAGGAGAAAACCCCTAAGATCGGCCGCAGGCCGCCACGCAGAAAAACTGAACAGTGTACAAAAGAATCAAAAATATGAAAACAAAAAATAAAAAAAATTTGGGACATATTTCATTTCTTTGGAGCTTATTTCATTGGGGGTTATTTCATTTCTTCCTTTGGGAGTTATTTCATTACGAAACAACCCCCAAATTTTGGGTGTTATTTCATTTTCACCTTTGGGGAATATTCATTTCTTTTGGGTATTATTTCATTTTTTTTTGTTGGGACTTATTTCATTTTTTTTTGGGATTTATTTCATTGGGGGTTATTTCATTTTGTCGTTTGGTGTTATTTCATTGGGGGTTATTTCGTAGCGCCGGAAGCCGTGCGTGAGCAGAAAATTGTGAGTGAAAGTTGAAATTACTGACGTTATCGTGAATGAGTGTAAAAAAATGTTTGACGACGATTGTGCGTGAGTCATATTTTTGTTTTAAATTTTAATTTTTATTATTCTTTTTTGTGAAAAATTTATATTTTCGTGGTTATAGCTCCAAAATTATGGCAAACCCATGTTATCATAAACAATTCGATGTTTCACTTTTTAGTATTTATTTTTACCGGATGATGATTGGTCGTTATATTTGGGTGACTCCGAAGAATCACGTGTGAGTAAAAGTTGAATTTACTCAAGTGAGCGTTTGTTAGTGGAAAAATATCCTGAATGACGATTTTTCCTCGTAAGTACGCGTAATTGTGAGTCAAATACAGTCACGTGCTCTCCTCTGACGCAGTTAATTAATAGCACTTTTGTAAAATATTTTTTAAAATCAGATATTATAGTCAATATAATTTCTTTTCTTTGTATGATAATTTTTATACACTGAATAAAAAAATATCATTTAAAATCATGTTTCATATAATTTAGGAAACTTTTATAAATATTATGACGTTTTTTTTTAATATTCGGAGGAAAAACTTCATAAATTTAATAAAATTTTCTTTGTTTTTTGGCCGATAAAATTATCTGTGTTATTGACTTTTAAATGATGTTTTTATATTTCAGCTCGAATTTATAAATTCCAATTGATAGTTTACGGATTTTAAATTAAATATTACTTGGGCTTTGAATTAGATATTTCTCAAATGATGTTTTCTGAAGTTTAATTCATATTTTCTGATTTTTCAATATAACAAACTTTTAATTTTGAATGGTTTTTTTCAAAAGGAAATTTAATATTTTTGAATTTTTTTTAATTTTTAAATGAAATCTTATTTTTAATATTAAATGAAATTTTCTGAATTTCAATTGATGTTATATAAATTTAAATTAAAACATTAGAATTAGTTTTTATTGAAATTTAATATGCAAATTTTCGATTTGAACGAACGTTTTTGAATTTAAAATTTAGTAGTTTTTAGTAGTTTTTTTAATGTTTTAGTTGAACATGTAAGTTGTAAATGTAAGTACTTCTTATTTTTTCTAGGGAACTAAATATTTACTTTTTTTTGTGTAAGTAGTTCGTAGTGTTACCATCCATGGAACTATTTATTTATTAAAAAATGTTTGTAGTTCTTAAAAATATAAAGTAAATAGTTCTTCGATAAAAAAAAAATCAATTCTAAAGAATCAATTATTTTAGTCTCACACCCTGTTAAAAGAATCGAGTAGGTAATCTAGTAATTAATGCGTTCTGCCCAAAATGCTTGATTACAAACCCCCTTTTTTGGATTTTTTTGCTGGGAAAGGACATATGCTGATTTGGTTACGGACGTATCGAAAAATTTTTGAATGACAAACATTTTTTGTGCAGTATGTACTTCTTTTGTAAAATTAAAAGATCGGATCAAGTACTTTCCGAAATTGTAAAAACTTTAACAACCAGAAAATTACTCCATTTTTTTTCATGTGAAAAATTAAAATTTAAAAATTAATTAACCAGTGTTGTCATATTACAATTTTGAAGAATTGTCCAAAAACAACAATATTTAAGAAAAAAAATCTTCAAAAATCGTGAAAATCTGCGAAATTCCATTAGATCAAATTGTGTATGAGATTGTTGTCTGAGAGATATTTACTTAAGCAAAAAATAAAAATTTAAATTTAAAAATGGTCCTATTAAGTACATTAGGGTGGTCCTTATTTTTCAACTTGTGATTTTTGGGGCTGCCCCCCTCTTAAAATATTTGTTTGGGTACAAAAATTCACCATGCAAAAAATTAGAGTTCTAGCATAACGGGAAGATGTCCCGCATCGCCCTTGAAAATCGGGGCCCCTTGGAAAAATGGTCATAATTAAAAAAAAAAATTCTAATTTTTTTTCTTCAAAATTAAAAAAATATAAAATAGTTTTTGTGTTGGGTTTAATCATAAATACTCAGATAAAAAATATTACTTTCCCAGAAAATCGCTAACTTACCCTAACTTTGTGTCAAAAAAATTAATAAATATTTTGGGGGTACCTCAAAGTGACTTTTTTGCATTTTTGAAAATTTTATTCAACAAAAATCAAAAACCTGATGTTTGCTGTCAAGTATTTTTTATTAAACACATCTCAAGTATTAAATAAGCCAAGTATTACGGATATCCGTTGTCAAAAATTTTTGTTAGAGCATTTTGATTCTAGCGGATTTCAACGTTTTTTAAATTTGTATAGACTTTTTTTTTTTAATAAGATTTTGTAATATTTTATCAATGTTATTGTGTATGCTATTTTATATAATTGTAATAACTTTATTATAAAGTATAATTTTTCGTGTTCATAGGTAACCTGTGTTTTCATGGGGTCACAATTGACCCTCGTATTTTAAAGAGTCAAAAATCACAAAGATGACATAAAATAAATTTTTTTTATGTTTCTAATTGTAATTTATTTACATTTTAAAATTAATTAAAATTAATTATTTAGTATAAATTCAGACATTTGTATTCATATTAAAATTGATTTTTTTGTACATATTCAGGAGTATTTTCGAAAAACGTATTTTTAATTTAATAGTGTAAATTGTTTTCCCTCAAAATTATTATTATGGAAAAGTTTTAAGTTCTAATTTTTACTTAATGACCTACTCGAAGACTAGAAACGGTTAACGAAATTTTTTTTAGGATAAATATAAATTGAATTATTCCTTTCTTTATTTTATTTATAAATGTTGCCACAAAGCTGCATTTTTCTTACGTGGGTCATATTTGACCCCAGGTTAACATGGGTTAACTATCAACAGAAAATATAGTATTTTTAAATAAAGTTATTACAATCATATAAAAAGGCATATACAAAAATATTGATGAAATATTATTAAAACCTTGTTTTAAAATAAAAATGTATAAAAATAAAAAAAAACCTTGAAATCCCCGAGAATCAAAATGCCCTAAAAAAAAATTTGCCAACGGATATGCGTAATACCTGGCTTATTTAATACTTGAAATGTGCTTAATGAAATACTTGACAGCAAACACTAGGTTTTTGATTTTTGTTGAATAAAATTTTCAAAAATGCAAAAAAGTCACTTTGAGGTACCCCCAAAATATTTATTAATTTTTTTGACACAAATTTAGGGTAAGTTAGCGATTTTCTGGGAAAGTAATATTTTTTATCTGAGTAGTTATGATTAAACCCAACACAAAAATTATTTTATATTTTTTAAATTTTGAAGAAAAAAAATTTGTAATTTTTTTTTTAATTATGCCCATTTTTCCAAGGGGCCCGATCTTCAAGGACGATGCGGGACATCTTCCCGTTATGCTAGAACTCTAATTTTTTGCATGGTGAATTTTTGTACACAAACAAATATTTTAAGAGGGGGGGTACAGTCAAAATCTCGTTTTATTTTTCGCCCATACAACGAAAGACCACCCTAAAGTACATACATAGCATCAAAGTTTGAATTTAAATTGCGAATGCCACCTCTAAAGGGCGCAATAAGTGTACAAAATTATAGAAAAATCTTATTGAGACACCGTTGCATCTTTCTACCAAATTTCATTTAAAAAGTCATACGGAATCGATGTTTGGTATAAAATGGGTTAAGTTTCAAGCAAAATAAAAAATCCAGTTTTGGATTTAAATAAAGCTACATAAATAGATAGATCACATTGTATTTATCACATTTCAAAATATACACAGAGAGAATTTCTTGGGCGAGTGTTATTGAAATTTTTTCACTAAACCAATGAAGTTTCATTAAATCAATTTTAAATAATGGTTTCTCATAAAGTATATGAATTTTTTCATTAATTCCAGAATAACGTTTATGAAAATTTCATGTGTTTAACGAATAAAATTCAAAGTTTAAATAAAATGTTTTCATTACTTTTAATTACAAACCAAAAATTTAATTCTCTATAATACACTTTTTAAAGAGATTGAGATGTTAGCCGAACACAAGTTTTCCTGTTGACTTTTTACGAAGCACTTATGTCGACTTAAGAAAAATTTTTAAGTGTTTGATAGTCATTTCACATCATTTAATAGACTAACTGATTTGAGACCGCCTCAAATCAATTTTTTTTTCCAAGTTTTGGTTAATTTTGTTATCCAAAATATACTATATAGGAAAAATATCACAAAATTATACTAAACAAATTTTTGTTTGCATATTACAAGTCAACATTTCTATTGTAGAAAATTAGAGAAATGTTTATTAATTTAATGAGTATTTTTTTTATGAAATAATCATAAAAATGTAATGAAAAAATTTACAATATTAATGAATTTTCATTCAGTTAATGAAATTATTTATTAAATCAATGAATCCCTTTTTAACGAAATCGATTCATTTATACTATGAAGGAAAATACTACTTTTCTATTACAAGCCCAAAACACATATTACTCCAGTATAAATATAATAAAACATTTTTTTTTGAAAATTTTATTTATTTTATATGGGATATAAGTTAAATTAAAATCAAAAAAATGTTTAGCATGAAATTTTGAAGTTTTGGTTGAAAAATAAACATTTTGTAATAACGGAGGTAAGTTGTTACTTTTCTATTACATACACTCTTATTCTAACAAGGGCATGTCCATCGAAGTAAGTACGTACTTCGGTAACATGTTACTCCTAAAGAGTTGTCAAATTTTTTTTATTTAAGTATTTAATTTTTAAAATCAAATATTATTTTAAAATTGTCAATTTAAAACATTTAAAAAAGTGTGAATTTGGTATTACAAATGGACAGTCAGTAATACCAGACGTTGCACAGTGGCATAAGTCACAAAATTTTTGAAAATACTTCTGCCATTTCTGGCTTTGAAATTTGGAACAGGCATAAGCTACTTAATATCGAGCTTAAGTTTTGATTTTGATCCTTCAAACCCCCGGGCTCGGCAATATGACCAACCAAAATATGAAACTTTTTGATTATACACTCATAATAATCCATGCTAAAAATACGAAAAAAATGTCAAAACAACGAAATCTTTTGTGAAATGAACCAATTTTCGTTTAAGTTACAAAATTTTTGATTATTTTGACATTTATTTGTATTTTTATGCATGGATTATTATCAGTGTACAAATTTGAGTGCTCTTCATTTGTTTGTTTCCTATCCAATTTTCAAAAAATTAACACATTTGTAATATGCTTGTAGATCTTTACAAAAAACGTGCTGACATATGTGGACTATCTCTAATACTTCCCGAGATGTTCCCATTTCAAAATGTGAAATTCCAAATTTGGTCCGACTCAGGTCCAGTTTTTAGCGAATAGTGGGACAAAATCGGCGCCAATTTCTGCGTTAAAATATTGGTCATTTAAAAAGAGTGCAGTATCTTATTCCACTCAAAAAATACAGTCGTTTAGAAATTAAAAATAAATAAAATTTTTGCAATTTTTTCTTCAAAAAACACAAACAGATAAATACTTTCGTTTTTTTTTTGAAACATATTTTTTTTTATTAATTAATAATCGTTTACATAATTACAAATTATAAATTATTACCCTAACCGAGCACTAGCTACTATGACTTTCAGCGTGTTGTAGCGAAAACAGACCAGTGCCTGTGCTGGGAATCGAACCCACGACCCCCTCACTGATAAGCCAGCACGCTACCAACTAGCCTACCGGGGCGCACTTTGGAACATATAAAGTGTGCAATACTAGTATAAAAGGTCTATATAAAAGCGAGTTGTGTTAAACAAATTTTGATTTGTATATACTGCCCCCCCCCCCCCCCCTCCAACAGACGCTTTTAAAATTATTGTTCCCAAATTGTTATTTTAAAAGTTTTATGTATAAAAAACTTTTTACCATAATGCGAAAAACACAATAATGCGAAAAATCTAGCCCATAAGTGCAAAAATGGGTACGCAAATGAAATCATCGAAACCGAAATATTTAGGATCAGTGCACAGTGGGATATATCACAAAATTTTTTGAAATATTTTGGCCATTTCTTACTTAGTAGTCCAAGTGCAACGAAATTTTGAACAGGTGCCCGACATTTTTGGTTTCTAAAAAATAAACATATTTGTAATCTGCTAGAGACTAACAAAAACCACGCTTACATATGTGAATTGTCTCTAATAGTTCCCAAGTTATTCCCATTTGCAAATGTCAAATTACAAATTTTCATTTTTTAAATATTGGTTCTTTAACGTAATGAATTCTTGATTAAATAAAAAAAAAAAGAATGCAATATCTTGTTCCACTGAAAAACTACATTCCTTTAAAGTAGTAATTACAAAAAAAAAAAAATAAAATTTTTGCAATTTTTTCCCCAAAATGCACCAAAAGTCTTTTACCTACAGATAAATATTTTCTTTCTAAACATATAAAGTGTGCATCGTTATCTGAAAGGTCTATTAATGTAAAAGCGAGTTGTTTTAAAAAAAAATTTGATTTGTATATACTTTTCTCCCCAGCCGTTTCTAAAGTTGTCACATTTTAAATCAAATAGCAAATTTAACCCACTGTTAAAAATTGTGCACGACTCCAATTAGACAAAAAAAAAATCATTGGATTATGTCCATTAATAAATATTTTATTAAATAGTAAAAACTTACATTATAACAAAAAACGAAATTTTTACCTTCGTAATAGGATTATCCAAGTTTTTGTTCTACCAAGTGTGCTAAATGCGATTATTTTTCAAAATATCGTAATCTTCAGTTAATTTTAATTATTAAATTATAATTCTAAATAATAATTCTAATTGTTAAAATAGCGTAATGCCTTCATAGCATCAAATACCTTCTCCAAAAAATATAAAAACATTTTTTATATGAAATTGAAAAAAAATAATTATAATTGCGTACAATTTTAAAGTTAGCTTATGTTTTAAATGCAATTTAAACCAATACGATTTCATAATTTTAACGTTTTTCGCCGACATAAAAAAGGGAAAGTTTGTATCGTGACCCTAAAATAGTTTAAAGCTGGCCAGATGAATGGCCTGCGCTACTTTTAAAAATGCAATATTTGGTCATTTTTTTTTATGGAGTATTTTTCAAATGCAATTTTTGCCAATAAAAATAAACAAATTTGAAACTCGTTAGAGAGACCCAGTAAAACTTTGGTAATAGGTGCGATAAAGTAATGCATTACCTTTAAATGTGTACTACTTACCTGTATCATTATTTTCCAACAAGAAGTAATGAGTTACCGATAATTGAACACTCATGTATTACCTTGTAATGATACCTCATTACATTTTACATTACTTCAAAATGCCTTACCGATCATCAATTACATAATGCATGAATTATAAATGTAAAGTAATCTATTTATGGACACATTACTTTGTGATTTTTTGTAAGCATGAGGGTAAGATGTATATTTTTGATATCACGAACGAAAACTCGAAGCACAACAACTCATTTACATTTGAAGCAATAAAACATTATATTATCGATAGCTCAGTTGGTAGAGTTCTCGCCTACTAATTGTTAGATACCAGAGACTCCAGGTTATTTATTTAATTGAAAAAAAAATATCTGTAAAAAAAATTTTTATGCATTTTTTTAATGAAAATCTATTTATAGACACATTACTTTTCCCACCATGTAACCATTTAAGTAATCAGTTACTTTACCCCCTACAAGGTAATGAGTCCATCCATTAATTTTAGGCTCATCGCCTGTAAAATTCATCAGTGAAGTAAGGTGTAATGTAATGTGTGAAGCCTTATGGCGACACATTACTTTACCCATTATTTGGTAATGTGTGGTTTTGCTGGGGAATAAAGTTTAATGTATCCTATCATTGTATTAACAATGCTTAAGCTGTTCGGATGTGTTGTGTATACAACTGCAAAAATGGTTAAAAACGCAATTTTCGCATTTTTAATCGCTGTTTTCTTTAAAATGGAAAGCAGCTTTATAATCAGAGAGAAAAAATCTGTTAAAAATATATATCCAAATCGACTTTTTATAATTTTGTGACTATGTGTTATCAATAAAAGTTTTGCTAAAATTGGTAAATTTTCAATAAAGTTTCGTGAAAAATGTATTTTTAAAATTAATTGTTTTAATAATCTTCAAAATTTATTCGTTATTCCAAAATCATGTTTTTAAATTATACGTTCAAGTTTTTTTTCATTTTCGCTCCATTAATCGAGCGACAACCCTAGTCAATATGTGCATTTCAATAAGTGAATGACCCTATTAGTTTTCAAATGATATATTTATTTGATAAATCTTAAGAAATTTATACTTGTGCACTAAAAAGTAATAAATAATTTTTAATTTAAATATTTGCATACTGCAAATATTTTTAATTAGGATTTTTTTTTTTTTTGGAATTTTTTAAATGTTTAAATAAAAAATGATGTCAAATTGCCAACAAACACGATGATCAACTTTTACCAGTATTGTATTTTAACACATGGTATGGATTTTTAAGTAAATTAACATATAAATATTTTAAAATCTTTATTTGTTTATTAAAGTGCAGTCTGTGTTTTGGTTGATTTTAAGAAATGTTAAAGCCATTAAATTTGTGTGATAGATAAAATTCAATGTCATTCAAATAAAACTAAAGTGGATTTATTAAACTAAACTTAAACTAGAAACACCAATTAGAGGTGTTAGTTTTGTGGTTTTTGCGAAAATAAAAATATAAAAGTGAGAAAATTTTAAACAGACAAGGTCGGTTAAAAGCTAACATTCCGTATAAAAGATTATAACTGAAGCAGCAAAACGTAAGTCTTATTCTAAATTATTCTTTAACTCATTAATGGCACGTCATAGATCCGCTTGACAACTTTCAACCAAACTTACCAGAAGTATAGAACCATGATTCTTTAAAAAATGTTTGTATTTTTTTTCTCTTAAAGCTCCTCTAGTGGAATTATTGGCAACCAAAGCTGAAATTTTGACAGTATATAAATCCTAAACGATTGAAGATCTTCAGACTCATTCTTATCCACCACCCACAAGAAACTCAATGTTTGATCAGGTGTATCAACAACCCACAGAAAATCGGTGATGTTAATTGATTAAACGAACAACATGAAACATTGAGTTTCTTATGGGTGGTGGACTAGAATGAGGCTGAAGATGATAAGTCGCTTAGGTCGAAAGTGTGGCACTCCCTTAGCGCTGATCCAGCCAAGATTTTTTTCATCTTCTCCTACATTTATTAACAATTAGTGTTTTCTATTTGTAATAGTAACTTTTTAAATTTGATCTGAAACCTGACAATTCAAAATGAAATGCAATTTTAAAAGATCAACAATACATACAAAAAATTCTCAAACCGGAACATACAGGTACCATGCAATATAATCTAATAAGAAAACAATCAACTAGAATATGTTGTGTTTAAATATTAGTATACATTCCGGATTTCCAATTCTTTCCCAGTAATGGTAATATTAGCAGTTGGACTGGCAACCATTCATTGTTCGATCGGCCAAGTTTTCAAAAATTATATACAATCTATGACAAAATTTATAGTCGAGAAATAAATACATTCTCATATTTTTCATCAACATAACAATCATATATATAAAACATTAAGCTGTCTTACATTTTTAAATAAGTTTTTAAAAAAGATTCCATAAAAAAATGTTAAAAATTGATTTTTTCAAATAATTATTTGGCAACTCTGGACAACAAATTTTCACAACTTTTGTTATTTATGATTATATTTAAAATGTTGATTAATTTTAAAGTTTTCTATTCACTTAATTTTATTTTTCCAATAAAAAAATATTGCCGTTTACAGGTCACGGGACCCATCACAATAATATGACTTTTTCAAAGCGTGATGTTTATTGATTATGTAGACTTATAGGTAGGTCAGTTTTTAGCTCATGGAAACAAATAAGACCCCTGTTTGACTAAGTATTAAAATTACAGGTCCTCGAGCTGCTAGTTTCAACATTTCGTTGTTAAATCAGATTTTATATTTTATTTGGATTAAGCTTTGCCTTGTTTTTATATGATCAATAGTTTCATTTTCTAACCTGCTATTCTAATATAGTTTTTGTGTTAATTTTGGCATTTAAGTGCAAAATTTTACTTTTGTTTTTCTATGCGATTTTATTAAAGAACAAGTTTTTAAATTAAAGCAATAGCATATTTACATAAAACTTCCGCATGTATTAGGTTAAAAACAGTTTTATTGCAAAAGTTATGCATATGATTTACTCATGCGTACTGGTTTCAAACCCAATATACTAATTAGATATAATATGTATGTATAAATTTAAAACTTGCGATTGAAAGTTCTTTAGAATTCTTAAGTGACTGAACAAAACTACATAAAACTATGATCACATCACTGCACAATGGGCCAGAATAGAATGTTTAAATGTAAGTGTAAATATAAATTTTAAAATAAAGAACTAGTATGATATGGAAATTTTTAGAACTTTTTGCACGTAATATCGATGACATTTTTATAAGCGAAAGTGTAAACGAATCTAACAAAAATGGTTTTATTATTTTTACGGTTGTAAATTTTGTTAATTAATAACTGGCAAAGCACTTCTTACTAGCATTGGCAGAGCGTTGTAAATCAGTGCCATGCCAGGACTTTATTTGTTGGACCATTGGCAAACAGTGCTCTGCCAGTGCTTGATTTTTCAGACCATTGGCAATTTCTGGCTGGTTTGCTATAAAAATTCTGCTAGTAAATATAAAGTTTACGTATTTTTTTCTTTTTCCAAAATTCTTTACAGAAATATACAGTGTTTAAATTATCATACCTTCTGAACGCGTCAACAGAATACTAAACATTTGGTGTCATTTTAAATACTAAACTAATAAAACTATAATGTTTAAAATTTGACTATGTATTAAAGGATCAAATTTTTAAAAGGATATTTCTAAAATGTTTGTTACTGAAAAATTACGACTAAAAACTTTGTGGAATAGGTGCAATGTGGTACATTTCATCTGACATCTATATTGCTATCTTTTAATGATATTTAAATAATTTGCATAAAAATTTAACTTTAAACATTTTAACTACATGTGGACTCGTGTTAAACATTCTTAACAATTTTTCCATGCTTGGCAAGAAATATTGAAATTTATCGTAGGGTACAATGTGAATGTACTAAATTTTATATTAAATATTAAAGATTATTGAATCCTAACTTGAAATTTTTTTATGTTGTAAGTTAACTTAAGGTACGTTCACATTAATCAAATATTTGAACAAAATATTTCTTTACATATTTGCTTCCAATTGTGTCAAATAAAAAATTATTTTATTTTATGTTCCAACTATGATCAAATATTTGATGGTTTTTGTTTGTTCAAACAGCTCTCAAATAGTGTCAAATAAAATGAACAAAAAAATATTTGTCGAGCGTTCAGATTGAAACAAATATTTGTATTAAATATTTATTTAATCAAAGTGTAAAAAAACATAGATTTATTTAATCGAAAAACTGTTTTTTAAAAAAATTATCACTCGGGATCTCTCTCGGACCTAGCCTATTTATGTTATAAGGGTATGTTAATACTCCGTTTGAGCAAAATATTTGTCCGTTTTAGTCTATCTCGCTTAGTTTTGGAGATACTGGACATTTTAAAATATCGCCATTTTGTAAAATGGCTTGTATCTCGAGAACTAATCATGATATCGCAAAATGGACAAAATTTTTGCAAACCTTAATTATTAACATTATGCCGACAACACAAATGTGTACAGTGTTCCGATTTCAATCATTCCCCGTTTCATTCCATATCGTTCCATTTTGGACCAATGTTACATTCTGTTATCGGAATGATTAAATTTTTATTTTTACGTACGACAACACAATTGTGTACAGTGCTCCGATTCCAATCGTTCCCCGTTTCATTCCATATGGTTCCATGTTGGACCAATGTTCCAATCCATTATCTGAGTGATTAAATTTTTTTAATATCTATTTACATTTCACTTTTTTATAAAGCCTTTTATTAATAAATTTATTAAAAAAATTTATAATTGACGATTTTACCACCTGTTATTTGCCATTGTTTGTTCTTACATTTTTTTTGTAAGATCAAATAAATATTTGCTCAAATCAGAAGAAAATATTTGATAGCTAGTGTTCACACTATGGTTAAGTTTGTCAAATATTTATTTGAATGCAAATAAATTTGTTTGAGCAAAATCAGCTGATTGCTGTTCGACACACAAAAATATTTTGTGTTCAGATTACGGCAAAGAAATATTTCATGTTTTTTGTCAAATATTTGACTAATCTGAACGTACCTTTAGAGTTATGTGCAACATAAATATCAATTCGTTATGGGTTTTTTTTAAATTATTACAATAATAATAACACTTTTTAAAAAAAGAGGATTTGAAAAAGAAAAAATACGTAAACTCCATGTTTACTAGGAGAATATAAATAGTTAGTTCAGTGGAATTTGAAAGACCACTATCTAAAATAGGTGTCCAAAGTTTTTAAAAGTTCCCTTTATAATTTTGCTACGAACCGCAAACAAATATTTCCTCTAACTACTTACAGTTCAACATTTGAAGCAGTGTTTTCAACAAAAAAATAAATAAATCACGTTTTTTTACAAAAATAAACAAAATATCAACAGCCTCCCTATAATAACTCAATTAACAAAATGCTATAGAAAATTGAATATAAAAATTATACCATTATTTAAATATCTAACAACATAAAAATATGAATGAAATATTATTTAAATTGATTACAAAAAAGACCGTAAGCTAAATATAAATATATTTGGTCATAAATAGTTTACCTCAACGATGGCCATAAGTTGACAACTCTCAACTGACAATAAAGTCACGACTTAAGATATGTTTGCCAAATGATTTAAGTATGATGGAAAGAGCAGTTTGCTTCTTAAGTCAAGTTTGAATTTATATGCTAGTTACGGGTTGTACTCTTATAAATGATTTTGAACATTTGAATGATTTTTTAAACTTTTCTTTGTACAGAAACACGCATAAATCTTTTTATTTAAATAATATTGAAACATTTTCCTTTACTATTACTACTTATCGGTAATTTATTATATAGTTTACCATTCATAACTAGCATTTAATAAAAAAAAATAATATCATAAAATAAATTCGTGATAGGCCAGTCAAATCCAAAGTTAAAAAAACGTGCTTTAAATTGGTGGCAGCAGACCACATACAAGTTTTAATATCTGACTACAATACTAGAAAAAGGCCATATGATGAGTTAGTGTTTTTCAAAAATAACAACATGTATTAAATTTGCATAGCAATACCACAAAAACACAGAAACAATAATGAAATCAAAAGCCACAAATTATTGTTAACCTATAAATGTTTATTAAATAAATAAGATTGTTTAAAAATTTGCATTAGTATTTTTAGGTTTGTTGTTTTTAATGCTATAACAATTTTTTTTTTTTCGAGAAATAACAATTCTTAAATTGATAACACATCTAAATTGCTTTTTTTTGTGTTTGTTTTAAAACACTGTTTGTTTTCTTAAGTCTTTTGTATTTATATATTTGCATGTTAAAGGTTTATTCGTAAACTATGTGAATATTTTGCTTTGATCATAATCAAAAGTTTACTGTGGACTTTAATCAGAGATAACGATTTAAAGTTTAAGGATTTCATCAATTCAAGCGGTTTAGATTTCTTTTGTATACACTCAAAAATTTTTATCTGTAATAGAATAAAAAAAAACAAAGTTAGTAGAATAAGTAATTATGAAAGAAGTTTCATAACTTCTTTTTTTTTAAAGAGAAGCCACACTCAGAAAAATTTTCCTACACTCATAAAGGGTGTCCCAAGAAGAGCGCAATTTTTAAATTTTAAATAAAACACAGATATTTAAAAAAAAAATCGTGAAACTTTATTATATCGTAAAGTAGACAGAATGAGGTTATGTATGGAACAATATATCGTGCAGATGGCCGCCGCGGCTTTGCTGGCATGCACGCGATCTTTTAATGAAATTTTCAATGACCGTTTTGCATGAATGCTGCGGTATTTCATTAATGCAGCGTCCAATTTCCTCTTTTAAGGCTTGAGTCGTCGTCGCACTATGCTTTGTCCCATAGACAAAAATAAAAAAAAAATTTTTGAAAGATAATAAGGTATCTCAAATAAATGTTAACAAAAAAAAATTTTTCTGATTGCTTTTGCCACCACGAGAGGGCGTTAAAAGCAGATAATTTCTTGCAAAAATTACTTAACAGAAAAATGAGTTTTAGTTGTTTCACAAAAATAATTTTGAAAAATTCATTTTTTTAAAAAGTTGCTCGAAATTTAGTTTTCAAGTACTTTGATATATTTGCAGTTAAATTAAAATTTATAATTTAGTATTTATTTACAAAATAACTTTTTTTATTGCTCTGAAAAACACATTTTTTTTGTTGAAAATCCAAAAATTACTTAAGTTTGATGGAGTATAAAAAAAAATTATAAAAAATTAGATATTTTTTTTTCTGTTTTTGTAAGTTTATACTCTTAGCTAACAGGGTATTCAAAAATTTGTGCCTATTTTTTACCACACTTAAAAAAAAAATGCGTTTTTGAAATGCCTAATTTTATGATTTTTACTCAAATATCAGGCATTTAAGAGTGTTTAATATCATTGCGCAACACGATTTTATATTTTGAATGTTAAAAAATAAAAAAAATTAATTATATCATTAGTAGACCAAAACCACTGAAATATTTTCAAAATTTAGCTCGAGTTCTTTTTTTATGGCCCACTGAAGTTTTTAATTTTTTTTTAAAGGCGTTTTTGAGTAAGTCAAAAAACATGTATTAAATCTAATACAAGGTTAATAGATGATTTTAATAAAATTTGATGACTGTTCTTTTCATAGAACTAATTAACCCTCTATCTGCCATTTTTAAGGATCATTTCAGCCCCTCCTCATAGAACACCACTAACACGTTTAACATTTAAGATAAACTCGGAGACCCAAAATTTGTTGCACAGTGTATGCAACTGTAGCTTTAAGTTATGTAAAATATCTCATTAATAATTAGTTAGACCCAATTAAACTATAAATTAGATTCTGTTTCATATTTAAATTACTATTTTAAAGTGTAAGTTGCGATTGACTTCGATTTTGAAGTTTTTTTTGTTTCATATTTTGTTTTGCTTTATCATATTATTTGCCGTTATTTATATTTTTCAAATTAGAGATGATAGCGTGACACATTTGTTTTTAAGTTACAATACACGCGTGTGATAGTAACTATATTCCAGCAGCGCTAATACGACCATATATTAAATTTTCGGAAATGCGAGAGAAATTTTTATTTTCTATAAAAGTTTTAATTGTATAAAAACCGTAAGTGTTACAAATTTAATTGCCTTTAACATAAGTGATCGTGAGTGCTAGTGGATGAAAATACTAACGGGTCCATCTCTATTTGTAATGTAAACAAGGTTTAAAAAATAAATTTATAAATATATATATATTTATAAATATATATATTTGTTGTTGTCTTCAGATCCCGTATTATCATCAAAGAGAAACATTAAGATCAAAAATAAAATAATAGATGCTGAAATTGGGAAATATATTCTTGGAGAAAACGTTGAAATCGAAGATGAGATAACAGAAGACGAGATGAGTTCTTCGTTAAGCGAAAATTGGGTTTGGGAAGAATCAAGTAGCGATGATGCTTTGTTATATGTTTGTCTTTATATGTTTTTTTAACGTCTTTTATTTAGCAGTGATAAAATATAATTATTAAGTTAAAGTATTATAATTTTTGTTTAAAAATCCAAAATTTTAATTTTTTTATCAAAATATATCGTACTTAATCAACAGGAGGGTATTAACTCAAAATGTTCAGTAGAAGCAAAACAATTTTAAATTTAATATTAAAGGCACATGAAAAAGAATTTTTAAACCAACCATTTCATTATCAAAAAGTAGGCAAAATAGCACGATATTTTTACAGCGGATATGAATACTACTCGTCGATTTTTTTCGAAAAGTGGAAAAATAAAAATTTGATGGAAGTGCGATATGATTTTGTCATAATTTTTTAATGACGTTTACATTGCTAGTTTTCCTCTTTAATTTTTTCATTTATGTTATCTTTCAAATATCCTTATAGTTTTATTTTTGCAAGAGCATTTTAACCGGTTATCCTATTTTTCAATAAATGATGTTTTTGTATTTTCCACATTGATAGTCCGATTCCACCCAAATTTGACACAAATATATATCTTGCAAATATCAATTTACATACCAAAATTTATTACGATCAGACAATTTTTTAGGAGTGGTAGCGTTTTTAAGAAATAGGATATATAGCAGGACCTTGAGTCCTTAGTCCGATTTAAATAAAAATTTACACACACGTTGCTAGTTGCATGTGTATCAGCATGACCACTCTTTGTATTTTTGTGGGCATTATTGAAGCTAAAATTATATTTTTCAATTTCAGGACACATGGGAGGTAGGCGTGTCCTAGGGCCGATTTTCCAAAAATTCTTATTTTTCTTAACTAAGCTATTTTATGCTAGTGTACCAAATTTCAAAAATATCTGACTACTCCTTCTATATTTGTCCCTTCGTTATATGGGAACGAAGCATAGTGCGTCGGCTTATTCGCGTAAACCATCGACTTCAAAAAACCCCAAAGAAAAAAATCTAATGGTGTTAAATCGCAGGATCTAGGCGGCCAATTCTGATCTCCAAAACGCGAAATAACACGACCGGGAAATGACTGATGCAGCAATTGAATTGTTTCTCTGGCTGTATGACATGTGGCGCCGTCTTGTTGGAACCACATGCCCTCCACATTCATTTCTTCAATTCTAGGCAAGAAAAAACTGGTTTCATTTCACGATACCGAACACCATTGACTGTTTGCGCTTGACCTGCCTCATTTTCATAAAAAAAAGGTCCAATGATTCCTCCAGTCCAAAACCACACCACACAGTGACACGTTGAGGATGCATTTGCTTCTCGTGAATCACTCGAGGATTTTCCTCACCCCAAATGCGACAATTCTGCCTATTGACGAAGCCATCAAGATGAAAATGGGCCTCGTCACTGAAGATGATTTTATCGGCAAAATCA
>CM037854.1:127867415-128014830 GCA_021234595.1 Delia radicum
ACTCGAAGTTAAAGATTATCAAATGATCAAAAATAAATTTTAAACTTGCTCGTTATGTGCAAGCTTTGGTAGATATAAAATACACGCTTTTTGTTTTTATTATCCTTTTTATTTTAACATTTGTTTTGTTTTATTTAAAATCAAGATGTAAAGGAAAAGTAAACTAAGACTATACTTTGCCTTTTTTGCAAGTTTGATATAATTTTTATTAAAAAAAAAAATTATATTTTTTCGACCTTTAATTGTTCAATGAAAATGAACATTTTTCAAGTTCTAGACCATACTCTATATTTCTTTATTAGGATATTGTGCTAACAAATAATCTATAGAGTTTTTCTTTTCAAATTTATTAATCGACCACTTTCAGGAATATGTTGAAAGATCTATTTCGGGAATTTTCTAGGTTCCCTTCATCAGTACACAGTTTGAACACAAATTGTTTAAAAAAATTGTCAAAGTTGAAAACAAAGTTTTTAATAAAAAAAAAATCGTCTGCATTAAGAAAAATTTGTTCAAATAAATTGCCAAAATTAAAAGTGTCAAAATTATAACAAAAAAAATTGCTAGAACTTTAAAGCAAGCGCTATCATATCAAAAATCTCCGAAACAAAAACCTCCAAAATTAAAAAAAATTCCTGAAATTGCAAAAACATTTTTCGAATATAAAATAAACCAATAAAATAAAAAAACCAATAATTCTTTAAATCAGAAAAAATTCAGGGCTGGCATCTTCTGTATTAATTTTGTGAATATTTCGTTAGCGTATTTTAAGGTTAGCGGCATTTTAATTTATATCGTTATATTATTTAAGGGTTAACGTTAGTTTACGTTATTTCATGAGGTTATCTTAATGTTAACGTTATTTTGCTTATGACCTGTTCCACGATCTCGAACGAAAACCTAAGCGAACGCAAGCTAGTCACTCGAATTCGAATCAATTTGGGTTTCTCTATTTCGAAAGCTATCGTTCGCCTATACTTACGTGTGTCAATTTTTGTGTTTTACGTATTTATAAATCATAGTGGTGCCATTTTAAACTTCTATTACAATTTGCTTTAAAAATACCAAAAATACTACTAAATTGTTTGAAGATAAATACAACATTACTTTACAGTGATCAGCTGTATATGACAAATAAATAAATAGAACAAATAAATAAAACAAAAGAAAAATTAATAAATCAAAAGAAGAAAATCAAAAAGTACACCAGCGTTTTCAGCTATTCCATTGTAGATTTCATTAAGCTGAAATTTAAAGTTCTTAAAAAACTACAAATATTCGTGTTATTTTATTCTTACCTTTTGTTATCCATTCTTTTTTTTTAATATTTATAATTTTTTATTATATCATTCATTCCAGCAAAGAACATTGAAAAATGAGGATTTTTTTTTAGGGTCTCCGATTTTTTTTTATATTTTGTACATGAATACTCTATAGTCCCACTTGCACATAGCCTTCACCAGATCTCAAAATTTGTAAAAACTCGCGATTTTATGCACGTTTTTAATTTTCATAAATTTGATAAAAATGCTAAAAGTGCTCCACTTTGAAGTGCCATAACTTATTTATTGTATATCGCATGTTATTAATTTAAACGATATTTGGAATATGCACTTGTCTACTTTATAACTGAAGGTTTTTAAACACAATTTTTGTTAAAAAAGTGCATACGAAATGCAAATGCAGTTTTCTAATGTATTTTTCAAAACTTTCTTCCCCTACGAGTTTCAAAAAAAAATATAGTTTACTAAAATATGGAATCTTACCTAAATATACAAATACCGTTATCGTACAATACAATACAAATATCGTTTAAATTAATAACATGCGATATTAGGGTGGTCCTTATTTTTCAACTTGCGATTTTTGGGGCTGCCCCCCTCTTAAAATATTTGTTTGGGTACAAAAATTCACCATGCAAAAAATTAGAGTTATAGCATAACGGGAAGATGTCCCGCATCGCCCTTGAAAATCGGGCCCCTTGGAAAAATGGTCATAATTAAAAAAAAAATCTAATTTTTTTTCTTCAAAATTAAAAAAATATAAAATAGTTTTTGTGTTGGGTTTAATCATAACTACTCAGATAAAAAATATTACTTTCCCAGAAAATCGCTAACTTACCCTAACTTCGTGTCAAAAAAATTAATAAATATTTTGGGGGTACCTCAAAGTGACTTTTTTGCATTTTTGAAAATTTTATTCAACAAAAATCAAAAACCTGGTGTTTGCTGTCAAGTATTTTATTAAACACATCTCAAGTATTAAATAAGCCAAGTATTACGGATATCAGCTGGCAAAAATTTTTGTTAGAGCATTTTGATTCTAGCGGATTTCAACGTTTTTTTTAATTTGTATAGACTTTTTTTTTAACAAGATTTTTGTAATATTTCATCAATGTTATTGCGTTTGCTATTTTATATAATTGTAATAACTTTATTATAAAGTATAATTTTTCGTGTTCATAGTTAACCTGTGTTTGCATGGGGTCACAATTGACCCTCGTATTTTAAAGAGTCAAAAATCACAAAGATCACAAAATAAATTTTTGTTTATGTTTCTAATTGTAATTTATTTACATTTTAAAATTAATTAAAATTAATTATCTAGTATAAATTCAGATAGTTGTATTCATATTAAAATTGATTTTTTTGTACATATTCAGGAGTATTTTCGAAAAACGTATTTTTAATTTAATAGTGTAAATTTTTATCCCTCAAAATTATTATAATGGAAAAGTTTTAAGTTCTAATATTGACCTACTCGAAGACTAGAAACGGTTAACGAAATTTTTTTTAGAATAAATATAAATTGAATTATTCCTTTCTTTATTTTATTTATAAATTTTGCCACAAAGCTGCATTTTCCTTACGTGGGTCATATTTGACCCCAGGTTAACATGGGTTAACTATCAACAGAAAATATAGTATTTTAAAATAAAGTTATTACAATCATATAAAAAGGCATATACAAAAATATTGATGAAATATTATTAAAACCTTGTTTTAAAGTAAAAATGTATAAAAATAAAAAAAAAAACCTTGAAATCCCCGAGAATCCAAATGCCCTAAAAAAAAAATTTGCCAACGGATATCCGTAATACCTGGCTTATTTAATACTTGAAATGTGCTTAATGAAATACTTGACAGCAAACACTAGGTTTTTGATTTTTGTTGAATAAAATTTTCAAAAATGCAAAAAAGTCACTTTGAGGTACCCCCAAAATATTTATTAATTTTTTTGACACAAAGTTAGGGTAAGTTAGGTAAGTTATCTGAGTAGTTATGATTAAACCCAACACAAAAATTATTTTATATTTTTTAAATTTTGAAGAAAAAAAATTTGTAATTTTTTTTTTTAATTATGCCCATTTTTCCAAGGGGCCCGATTTTCAAGGGCGATGCGGGACATCTTCCCGTTATGCTATGGTGAATTTTTGTACCCAAACAAATATTTTAAGAGGGGCGTACAGTCAAAATCTCGTTTTTATTTTTCGCCCATACAACGAAAGACAACCCTAATGCGATATACATGCGATGGCACTTCAAAGTGAAGTGCTTTTAGCATTTTTTTGATATTTATGAGAACTAAAAACGTGCATAAAATCACGAGTTTTTACAAATTTGGAGATCTGAAAAAGTAAATGTACAAATGGGACCATAGAGTATTCATGTACAAAAAAAAACAAAATCAGAAGATCCGTTTTCAGATTTTTTGCGTTTTCTCATGGAATGAATGATATATTTTTTTGAAAATATTTTGTTACTCGAAATGAAAAAAGCAAGTGACTGGTTTTGACATTTACGTTCGCAGCGTTGACAACTCGTTCGAAATAGAGAAACCAAATTTTGTATGAAAACTGTTACGTTTTCATTCGACTTGTACTTCGAGTCATCGTTCGCATAGAAATGTAGTTAGAGAAACCCAAATCAGTTTTCGTTCGCTTAGAAAGCGAAAGAAAGCTTTCTTTCGAAATCGAGAAACAGGCCATTAATCTTTTAGTATACATATATATTTTCCAAATAACAATATCAATATCTAGCACACCTAAATTAAAAAGTGCAAAATGTATTGCAAACTTGCAACAGAAGTAAAAATGCAATTTTATAAAGAATATATTATTTGTCGATTAATTTTTTAAAGTTTTGAAAAATAAAAAACGTGAATAAAATCGCAAGTTTTTTGAATTTTAAGGATCTAAAAACTGTAATGTCTATATTGCCCTATAAAGTATTTTCCTGTTCAAAATATGAAAAAAAAACGGAGATATGAGATCAAAAAATTCACCTATACTGGTTAACTGACCCCCAAATTTTTTTCATATTTTAAAATAAATGCAAAAGTAACGAAACAAACAAAAATTGGATTTTTATTTTAAAATTTAAAGAACATTAAAATACCAAATCCGATTAAGATGAACTCCGAGTGACCTGAAAAATTAATTTCGTTATAATCGAGGTTCATATTTACTGGATTATATTTCTTAACAATATTAAAAACTTTTATAAACTCATCAAGTAAAGCGTTGATGTTTTTCGTTCAAAAATTATAATTTGGGTAAATATTCTACCCCTTCTACATTGGCAGAGATACAAGTGGAGGATAGAGAAATCGATGCGCCTCCACCGCCAACTTTTTTTTTTGGGAAGTCAAACCTAGGCCGAAGCAAGCAGCTAGTTTCGCCTTATATTTGTTAGCTGAAGAAACCAGCTTAGCCGACAATATTTATTGTTTTTTTATTATTCAATTCAACCAATCTTGTAATTGCAAACAAACTGCAATTTAATTACGTGGAATTTGATTTTATTCACCGAATTAGTGAAATTAAAAAAAAAGTTTTTTATATTTTGACACCACTGTAATCACTAGGATAAAAGTGAGAATATGCAACTCTGTGGAGTTGCAAATATTCCCGTTGCTTTTTAACTTTTTGTTAATAAACAAGCGTTGGCAACATTGAGTTTTTTAACAACATCACATAATTTATTGTGAAATAGCAGTTTTTCAATAATACCGGTATGTACCGGTATTAATGTTTCGATATCTGTTATACCGTTACAAATGAAATACCGATACTAATACCAATACCGAAACCAACACCGTTATTCGTTTCGGTTGTCAAATGTGAAACAAATTAATAACTACACTTAGAATATTATGTAGGTAAAGACCACTGCAAATGTAGTTAAAAACAAATGAAATTTCAATTAAAGAAAGGACGACTTACATTTCAGTAAATTCAACTAACATTGACATTTGTTTTTTTACCGTTCAAAAAATGAACCACAATTATAGTAAAAATTACATGTTAGTAAAAATTAAGCAATCATTTATTTCTTTATTTTTTTTTATTTCATTAATTAATAATCATATAATTACAAATTATATACTATTACCCTAACCGAGCACTAGCACTTTTGTAAAAAAATAATATAAAATTATAACACAATCATTTGTTGTGGTTTGCTTTTTTTTTTAAATGAACTGCTAGGTTAATAAAAAATTAAATTTGTTCTACAAATGACTGAAATTTACATTAAATATAAAGAAACTGTATTACAACCCTAACAACTACATATTTTTAAAGCAGAAGTTGGGTGTGCAATTTTTTTAAAATAATCACATCGGCTTCCGCCGGCTTTTTTAATTTTTTGATAATTTTTTGCTTAGCCGCCGCCGACGTTTTAGAGTCGACTTGTATCTCTGTACATTGGTCCCTGAAGATTTTCGGTAAGGACCTGTCAGTAGATAAAGTCTGCATTAAATTAGCGGTTAAAGACATTTTTAATTAATAAATAAACATTTCAAGGTTTCTTGTTTAACTAAAAACAAATGATCTTGAACTTGAATAATCTTGCTCACATCATAGCTTATGAAAAAAAAATGAAAAAATAAACTTTTGGTTTTTATTTTTTTTTTTAATTTAAATTTATAAATAAATAGTTTAAACATAATTTTTATTTTTAATAAAAATTATAACAAACTTGTATAAAAGGCAGAGTACCGCCAAGTTTACTTCCCCTGGTTTGTTTACAAACTAAACAAAATATAAAAAGAGGAGAGAAACAAAAAAACGTGTATTGAATATCCACCAGAGGTGGATCTTGCACATCAAACAAGTTTTCAATTTATTTTTGATCAATGGTTATAATCTTTAACTTCAAACTCATATGTATATTAGTTCTCATGTAGTGAGTAAACTAGTTCATATGTATGGTTGATGTTTGGCATGGGATTGTTACCGCTTTCAAAACGTGTTCTGAAGATGGGAACCTAGAAAATTCCCGAAATAGATCTATCAACACATTCCTGAAAGGGTCAAATAATAAATTTGAAAACAAAAAACTCTATAGATTATTTGTTAGGACAATATCCTAATGAAGAAATATAGAGTATGGCCTCGAACTTGAATAATTTTCATTTTCATTGCACAATTAAAGGTCGAAAAAAACATAATTTTTATTTTTAATAAAAATTATAACAAACTTAAATTTTTATAATTTGGAAAATTTTGTGAGTTTCGTACTAAAATTGAAAACTTATAAGAAAATTTGTTTGTGGGACTATCAAAATTTGTCCATCTTAACCGATATTAGATTTTTAAGCAAGTTTGTGTTAACAAATGTTACATTAAAGTTATGACCAAAACTTCAGAACTTTCAAATTAGTTTACTGTCCGATAGTTCCAGAAGGAATTATCAAAATCACAAACGTGTGAGGAAAATTAGTATATGGTTTTAACAATAAAAAAAGGTTCCAAAAAAGATTTAAATTTGCGAAATAGACTTTTTTAGACTTTTTATGAGTTTTTGAATGAGAAAGCTACCTTTTGAGGAACTACTTTCATCCAAAAATTAAAATTTTTAGATGCATACAAATATGTTTATCTATTTTTTTGAACTCGTTTGCAACCAATGGAGCCCAACCTAATTATTAATTATTCAATTAAATTTTTTTAATAATTTAAATTATTCATAACATTGGAAAAGGTGTTGTGTAATTTGTTTCAATTTGCTGTAAGCAATCCTTTTGTCGGAACTCTGGCAGGCCCCCTGGTTCCCAGTACCACTTGGGTACGATTGTGTTTTTTTTAATTTAATGATTTTTTTGAGGAGGAAAACGAATATGTATTTCGTTAGGGTATTTTAAGGTTATCGATATTTTAGAATTATTTCGTTAAGGTATTTTAAGGTTAACGTTATTCTACGTTATTTCGTTAGGTTATTTTAGGGTTAACGGTATTTTAAGTTATTTCGCTAGTGTTATTTTAAGGTTAAAAATAGTTTCTTGTTGAAACGGTATTGAATCGTTATCGGTATTTTAGGGTTAGTATTTGCCAACCATAAAAAAATCACCAAAACGAAAAAAAAACGAATTTAAAAAAAATCTCGAAAATTAAACAATTTGTGAAAAACTTGTCAACCTTTAAAAAAAAGCTGAAAACTTAAAAAAAATTGTCATTAACGACTTTAGATTCGATTTAAAACTAAATTTTGATATGATACCATACATTATTTTACGGAATATTGTATTGCTAATTAATATTGATGCTAATTAATATATGTCGTATATAGGAATATGTGCCACATCTACGGTTATATCAATCGATATATAATAAGATATTAATATGTATGGGACCATATGAAAAAATTTCGAAGAACCAAATCCAAGATAATGTTATAAATGATAATAGTCTTGTATTTAATAAGTTATGGAGCAATTCCATATGAAAACGATCAAAATTGGCAAATTTTTGGACGACCCCTCTCCGATTTTAAAATAAATAGTCTCAATCGATTGCCCAGCAAAAAATAATGAACCTACATATTTTTTTATAGTGACTGGTTTAGTGGTGGTGTGCACCACTGTCATGTGACAAAATTGAAGAATTCTTCATAAGGGACCTCATTGAAACTACTACTAAAGCGATCGCAACGAGTGATAGCTCGTTGGAAAGGTCTTGAATCAGGCTTTAATTGAAAAATAAAATTTTCCTAATTTTTCTCAGAAATTTACCTTTTTTCCCATGAAAATTAAATTTTCCCATGAAAATTAAATTTTCCGATTTCCCACAGAAGCTCCTAAATTTTCCGGCTAATTTTATTTTTTTTGGATTCCTCATAATTTTTGCTTTAAGAATCAGCAATAAAAAAATGGGCCCCGACTCCTTGTTTGGACAGGAGAGGAGCATTTAAGAGACCACCTTGTTCTCATTGTTTTTATATTTTTTATAATTGAATTATTTTTAATTATTTAACAAGAAAAACTAGGAAAATTTTATTTTTCAATTAAAGCCTGATTCAATACCTTTCCAACGAGCTATCACTCGTTGCGATCGCTTTAGTAGTTTTTTTTAAAACAACTTTCAATGAGGTCCCTTATGAAGAATTCTTCAATTTTGTCACATGACAGTGGTGCACACCACCACTAAACCAGTCACTATAAAAAAAAAAAAATATGTAGGTACATTATTTTTTGCTGGGCAATCGATTGAGACTATTTATTTTAAAATCGGAGAGGGGTCGTCCAAAAGGTGATCGCTTTCATATGGAATTGCTCTATGATTGTATATAAACGTTTTTACTCGGGCCGGTAATGAGTTAAACTCCTAAATCTTGCATTACTTCGCCATGTTTGGTATTACCGACTACCAATTAGTAATACCAAATCCACATGTTTAAATGTTTTTATGGTATAATTAGTTCGTTTCTATACAAAATTAAATATAATTAAATTTTGAACTACAAACTTTACAATTTTAAAATAATATTCTATTTAAAAGTTAAAGATTTAAATAACAAAATTTTGACAACTCTTTACACACAGAAAAAAATTTCGTTTCTCCAACCGAATTTTTTGCCAACCGAATTTTTTTTATTGCCCAAATTGAATTTTAAAACGATTTTGTTGATTCAATTGAATTTATTTGGTGGGGCTTATCGAATTGTTTTAAATAATGTTTTAAGTAATTTTTTAAAACATTTTGAATGATACATACATTTTTTAAATAAATGATGTAACTTAATTAACAAAATTAGAAAAATCATTTTTCTGATAAACTAAGAGCATTTTGCTATATTATGCGTTTTGCTTGCAAAATTTACAAAACTTTAATATTTCGTATAAAGATTCCTAGATTTTGATGTACTGACCCTATAAAATAGAGGTTTTTAACAGAACCCCGGTTTAGAATTTGAGGAATTTTAGATTGAGGAAAAATACATAAAATTCACAGTATTCTCTGGAATGCAACTTTTTTTATAAGGAAAAACTTTGCGGAATCGGATTCTGAATAAAAGTTCTGTTTTTAAAGAAATATCTTCAGACTCGTTTTTGGAATATGAATCTAGTTACGTGACGTTTGTCATTAAAATAGCTTCAAAACTGTAGGCAATTTTCCTGCAAAATCGTTAAATTTAAATTCATTTTGTACATAAAAAACGTGTTATTTTATAAAATCATTATTTTTAATCTGATGGATTTCTAACCAAAACTTGCTCTGTTCTTTGCAAGGTTGCCATTTAAGGTTTAGAATAACGATATTGGTTTTTTTTTTTTTTTTTTTTTATAATTTAACCAATACTCAGGGGATGCCCCCTACTCATGCAGTGCATTGTATTGATCAGGAAAATAAGGTATGGGAAGGAGGAAAGAGGGAGTAGTGTTTGTGGATATTTGATTTAAATTTTTCTAAATTGTAAGTAACAGGGAAGACTTCTGCGGGAAGTTTGTTCCACATACGAATCGTTCGACTAAAAAACGAATTTTCTCTGTAAATTTAAATGAAACAAGCTGTTGGTTTTTTTCTGGGTTTATTTTTAGACAATTTTTTTTTGGATATTGTTTTAGCGCTTATTTTTAATTTATTAAATTTTTTTATTTTTTACGAATTTTTCATTTTGGCCTTTTTTATATAATTTTTTTTCCAACCAGTTATTTTTTACAAAAGTTATTAAAATTAATTAATTTTCGAACGAAGTATGCAAATATTAATTATTTTATAATTTTACCCCATTTATTTTTAGCAATCCACATCATTTCCGAGCAATTATCCACCGCTAATAGAAATAAAATATTTAAAGGAAACTTTCGGTTCTAAAAAGTAAGATACTTACTCTTTCTAAGGAACTACTATTAATAAATACATTTTGATTTCTCATATTTTCAGCATAACCGCCGACACATACGACAATCAACAATTTCAAGATTGGATAAAATTTGCAAATTATCAATTTAATTCAACAATACAAAATCCGATTTTATTTAATGAAATATACAGTGAATTTGGTTCCTTACTCGATTTTGCATGGTGGCCTAATTTGCGTTTGGGAAATTGGAAAATTTACGAGGAAGCTTTAGCCAGGCAAATAGAATATAAAAATACCTCATATGCTATATTATCTGGTATATCAGAAGTTGTTACGGCTCCTATCAAAACAAACTGTCAAACTAATTTTACCATGACGGATTTAATTGATATAAAGAATAATAAAATACCTTTATATATTTGGAATTATGTAAAACCGAAGCTACCCTATAACAACAGCGATGAAGTGGTAGTAATTGGTTTTAATTCACCATTTTATGAGGTTTGTAATAATCGGTAATTTACTAACTACAAATATCCCTTGATTAAAACCAAAGATTCTTCCTTAAAACTGTAGAAATCGTTTTATTCGAAAACGAAAATTAACTAATATTGTAAAAGCAATGGGCTGTAACTCTAAATCGAACGATATTTTTAAATTTATGTTAAAAACTTTCAAAAAGTTTACTTTTAACTTACTTACCCAGTAAAAATTTGTTTGTATTTTAATTTGGCATTTTCATCGATAATTTTAACATTGTTTTTTCATGGAAAGGAATCATTCGAAATATGTTTCTTTGGAAGTTTTTCGACCTACATAACTTCTTTGGAAGATATACCCAAGCATATATATATATATATATATATATTATGTCCTGTGGTTCCTATTGGGAACAAAGGGCCACAAGCATAACCAAGTAAAAAAACTGTTTTGTGAATTTTCGTATTATATTATAATAATTATATTATAATTTGATCTAATTTGATAAAATTGTACATTATTTTATGCAATTAGATCTTATTTGATCCAATTAGATATAGTTTCATACAATTGTATCCGAATTTTATCATCCTCCAAATTATATATAATGTTATACAATTATATCCGATAAGATACAATTGTATACTATAGGTTGTAACAATTTGTTTGTCTACCAAGAGTATAGCAGAATTTTAATCTGCGGAAAATTCTAAGAAAATTTTTCGAAAAAACAAGATTCAAAAAACAAAAACGATACTCAGATTTTTCACCAGAAAATAAGTAGTATATGATACTACTTAAAAAAATACATGCCACATTTATGAAAAAATGGATTGCAATTGATGAAAGATGTGCCTGTAGTATTAATTCGGTAACTAAGTAAAACTGTTAAGGCTTTTTGTCTATATGAAAATGTATTATATTGACATTAACCCCCCATAGTTTTACTAAGGCACCGATTTTTTTCACATATATAGAAAGCTAAGAAAATTCCCTTTTAAACAAGCACGCTGCCGGCTATACAGGTTAATCATTCATTAATTTAAATCCATATTTCTATAGGGTCCGCCAAATAACTTTTTTTTTTTGAAAATGCTATAAAAAAAACTTATGAATATTTTCTCAAATTTCTTTTTTATTTGAAAGTACAATCCTTCCGGTTAATAATGGGAAATAATTGCATTCAAATGGCTGCCTCGGCTGGCCATGCAGTATGAGCTTCATCTGAAAAGATGATTTTTTTTGGCAAAATCGGCATCGGAAAAAATCCACAAATTTTGTGATATACACTCATAAAAAAAGAACGTGCAGCAGAAATTTAAATGAAGTGGAGAATCACAGTCTGCTTTAGAAGAACTGAATTTGAGTTGACAGTTGTAGATAAATTAACTAAAAATTTAGCTAAATCAACAGAATTTTAAAGGTCTTTCCGGATATGACCAGAGGCAGGTCCATATTTATAACTAGGAATACAAGCAGTTAATAAAAAATGTACTTGTTTACTTAAAGAGGAATTATTTACATTTTGTTCTATCTCGCTTAGTTTCCGAGATATTTTATGACTATAAAATTAACAAGTACTTTCATTAAATTTGGTTTTACCAAATATTTTATTTGCACCCTCCACAATGAACGCTACAAATAAAAAAACAATATTTAAAAAAACTATATATTAGAAGTGAAAACAAATTTTTAAGGTGAAAAACTTTTTTGGATGTAAAAAAGAAATTGTGTGGTGACAAAGAATTTTTGAGGTGAAAAACTATTTTTGTGGTTAAAATAAAAAAAAAATTGTGGTGGAAAAAATTAGAGGTAAATTTTAAATATTATTCACCTCAGTCGCTATCACGAAACTATTATACACCAATTTGTATTGCAAATTTAGAGGTACCTTCACATACACATTCCGCATTTCGTTTTCGCACCGACATTTTAACAGAACTCAGGAGACAGGCAGATGGCCATCGCTAAGTCGTCTTATATTTAATAAGGATCACGAATATATATACTTTATGGGGTCTAGACCTATATATCGATGTGCTACAAACTGAATGACAAATTTATATAAACCCTCATCACCAGCGCAGCGACTTTTATGCAAATACATGTTTGTAGTCAGTATCCCAAAATCAATTTTGACTACTTTTCCGAATTAAAGAATTTTCTATAAAATTGCATGAAAAACAAATCCATATTTTTGCACATTTTGTTATAAATACCTATTTTTGAATATTTCGCTATAAAAGTATATTTTATTTTGTAATTGGTGCAGTTTTTGCTTATCTTCAATATAATTGCATGATTTTTGAATGTTTGTAACAATTAGATGTAAGATTTAATTAAAAATTTGCAAAAGAAGGCATTTGTAGTTCTTACCATATCATCTAGTTGCCATTTGTCAGACATTTATATTGGATTTCATTATTAAACCCAATCTCTCTAATAACAAATTCATTTTCAAAAATCCATGAATTATAAATGCATATATATTTTTTTTTTTTTTTTTGATTTTTAGTGCATATTTTTAGAGCATATTTCGGATTAAGTGCATATTTTAAGCACTTACTTTGAATATTTTACTGCATATTTTAAGCGCATATTTTCGATTTTTAGTGCATGAAAGTCGATGGCCTGCTCATCACAGTATGTGGAAGGTATACAAACAAATATAAGAAAATAACGCCACTTAATTATTGTCGTTTTTAGTTTCTCATATTTCGAAAAATCAGCGGTTTTATGCTCGATTATTTTTTTTAAGAAATGAGAAATATGCAAAAGGTGTGGAAATTTGAATAGTTAGTTATTCGCATTTGCTATTCATCAGATCATCAGCATTTAAATTGCATTGGAATGGTACACTCCCATACTTTTTAATTGTGAAATGATTTTGTTTTTCACCGTCAAAAATAAATGCAAATTAAGCAAAAAATCACAATTTTTCTTGATTTGAAAAAAGATGCATATTTGAAAAATATGGAATTTTTACTAAAAAACAACACTTTTATTTTTTGGGTCCCGGGTAGCGTTTTTAACACAGGAATTCCGGGAAAATTTGTCGATTTTTCAATTCCCGATTTCCTAGAGTTTTGTTTGGGATTCCCGGGAATTAAAAAAAACAATATAACCACCATTAGTGCGATTCAGTAATTTTAAACGATCCGACAATCGCAAAATATATCGACAACTTTTGTTGTTTGCAGTAACGATTACGTGATTCACTAAGTACAACAATAGTCGACAACTGTATTTTTATATTTAAAAATTTAACTTTTTCTGGATTGAATAAACAACACAAAAATTGTTGTCGTTTAGATAATAGCGAATATCGTTTACAAATTTTAATGTAAAATAAATCATTTATTTTGTTGTTTACTTTTTCAAACAATTCGATTATCGTTAAAACGAGTTACTGAATCACACTACAGGTATGTAAAGAAGCAAAATATTCAGATAATCCTGAAAATTTTAAAGTTATTTACATAAATACAAAGTTTTACTAAAATTAAATAAAAAAAATAACAAATTGTTGCCTTTTCTATGTACAAGATTTCTTTTTAAAAACTCAATAAAAATAGTTAAACCACGGGACCGAAAAATGGGGAATATAAACCGTTTTGGTAAAAACTCCATATTTTGCAAATACGCTGCCTGTTTTATTAAATCGAAAGTAGTCAAATATTTTAAAAAGGTTTTTTAAAAATAAATTGCGTAAAAAATACAATTATTTTTGACACTGGAAAAAAGTTTAATCCGCAGTATAAAAGCAGAGGAATCTACCATTTAAATGCATTTTAAATGATAATAATCCAATACATATTAAACAAACTACGGACGTTGAAACTTACACACTTTTTGCATATTTTATTTTGAAAAAAAGAAAATCGCTAATAAAACCACCCGATTAAAAATAAAAATTACATCTCAAATACAAAATCAGATCTCATTTGATAAATATCGATATTTATTCCCAGCCAAGTTTATCTCAAAATTTGGGTATCCAGTAATATCCGATTAGATCACTCAAATGTATTACTGGATCAAATTAGATCAAAATTGATCTCAAAAATGGGGATCTAATAATATCTAATTTAAGATCCTGATAGATACCAAAGTATCCCATTGGATTAATTTAAATCTAAATGGATCTAATGAGATCCAAAAAGATAAGTTATTTTTGGTGGCTCGAATAAGATATTTTGAGATTAAATTCGATTTACTTAAATCCCACCACATATATAATTTTTAATAAAATTAAAAAAAAAAATATTAATGATAAATAATTATGTATGGGGTAATATATAACAATATATAATTATATCTTATACGCATAGAAAATATGATTGATGTTGGACGATATATAATCCTATATAAAACAAAATTGTTAGCCTTCTCTCATATATAGAATCTTAAATTATTATATCTTACACCAAAACAAAAACTATTCAATGTCAAATACAATTATATCTTAAGTTGTATTACACAAATGGCAGCATGTCTTCTATAAGACAGTATATAATATTTTATCTTAAAGTATATGGCTTATATGACGCCATATATCATTACCAGGGCAGCGACTTTCATGATATGCAGTAAAAAATGGAATATATGCTCACATTATTCGAAATATGCACTAAAAGCAAAAAAATATGCACTAAAAATCGAAAAAATTCGCACTTAAAATTTTTGGATTTTTTAAAATCGATTAAAGATGAAATTCAATATAAATGTCTAACACATTATAAGTAGATGCTATTTTAAGGGTTACAAATGTTTTTTTTTTTTAATCAAATATTAATTTCAGTTTTTACAAAATATGCAATTAAATTAAAATTGTGCAGTAAAATAAGCATTTATAGCGAAATACTAAAAAATATGCATTTATAATAAAATATCCAAAAACAAATCGATGCCAGTTTGTTGAAAATTATTTTATTCGAAAAACTTTTTGGTCAAAATCGATTTTGGGCCACTGAGTACAAACATGCATTTGCATAAAAGCCGCTGACCCGAGTAAAAAAATGGATAAATATTCTTATGTTTTTCATTTTAAAATATATTATAATATGTTATTATATATAGTGTCATGCATAGTCATATATAATTAGATGTTGGTAACATATATAACGATATATTTTTATATATTGACATTTATAAAATTTCATATTAAACATAATATGTTATTGTAGATCTTTTGTCCTATATAATAATACAGTCTCATATATAACATAATATTTAATCACATATGGTGGCATATATGCTATATAATTAAAGATATAATAACTGCCTTATAAAAAATATTTTTGTGTGTAATATAAGACATTATTATATATGGTGTCCCAAGTATATTATAACTTAATATATTATATATATATATATATATATATTATTTATATATTAGTGTCCGACCTAAGAATTCGGTCATATAACGAGAACAAATTTGTTAAGCCGTTTTGATTCGATTTTAAGTAACATATTTTAAGACCATATATAATTTATTTTACCCAGGCATGGTTCTGCGTGTAAAATTTTACTTAAATCGGAAGACCCAAGGCCAGTTTTTGGCCGATCTTTCGTGCAATGATATATAATTTGCAATATAAAATTTGCGATTTATCATTATATAAAGGGTCCGCCAAATAACTTTTTTTTTTTTAACTCCTAACCCAATTAGACTTCGTATGGCGTCATACCAAGGTCTTTATGCAAAATTCGTCTCAATGATGTCTCCGAAATGTTCAATTGTTGAGAACGACGGTGAATTGATGTTGATGGCGCTTCACGCACACTTTCTGCCACAGCAGCAATATTCTCGGGTGTACGCACTGTTTTTGGCTTCTCACGTTTCGGTTTATCGATTAGGATGCCAGTTTCTTTAACTTTTTTCACAAGATAACGAACATACGGACCATATTCGTTCAGCGGAAGGATAAAACTAATTATCTGTCAAATCAGACGTGAGCTAAGTGTTACCATTCACGAAATAAGCACTAGTTGAAAAAAACGTTAGATGGCGGACCCTTTATAATCGTATAAAGTAACATATATATCAAAACTTTTTTACTTGGGTAAATTATTCTTTATTAATTTTTTATCAGCATTATATGAACAACTTCTTCGTATGACACGCCAAAGTTAATTTCATCGATGAAAATGTTCAATTATCGAATCATTCTCTTGCAGATAACTTTTTACTGGATTATTTAATACATTTGTGGAAATTTTTTAAAACCAAATAAGGCGATCTCTTGAAAATCTCTAATTAGCATCCTTAATATTAAACTTTAAATGAAATTTATATAATTTTTTAATATTTTAGTTTATACAATATTTAAAAAGAAATAATTTTCAAGAAACATATTTTAGTTAAAGACATTTATTAACTAATTTAATTTATTTCATTTTAGTTCTATGACGAAAGCGATGTTATATTTTGCCAGGATATTTGTAGCGAAATACATTGGCTAAAGAATGCGCAAAGCACATTTCGTTACAGTACAATGGGTATTATGTTTTGCTGCAGCGTTCAAGAGGTTAAGTCATCAAAACGTTTAAGTGGATTTCCTGAAAATATAGATGAAACAATAACTGATACTACTACGAAACAACCTAAGATTATTCCAACACAAAGTTTTTATACACTCTAAGCAATTTGTATTTAAAAGTACTACCATAATGGTAGCAAACGCAAATAAAAAAGTGTGTAAAATTAAAATAAAGAGACACATTGTGTCTAAAAATAATAAACACAAAAAATGGATAAAAAAAATAAAGCGTGTTTTGTTGACAAGCTGTTAAAATAAAATATTTAAAAATTCCGTTTATACACTCAAAAAAGTTGTACAGTAGAATCTACTGAAAATGACAGTTAAAACAACTGTGATTTCTATTAAAAAGGCGACAAAGGTAATTACCGTTAAAATAACTAAAAATTTAGTTTTTTAACTATTGAAAAACAACTTACCAATGTAGTAAAAACAATGTTTCAAAAACAACTGACAATTTTTTACTAAAAAAAAATTTTAAAACAACTGTAAAAAAAATTTGTAAAAACTACTATTTTTAACAGTTATTTTTTCGATATTTTAAAATAATTTTTTAATAGAAAAAATCTTTTTTACTTTTAATTGCAATAAAAATTTGCAAAAGGCATATTCGAAATTCCAAACGGCACTCCAGCTATGACGTGTTAATGCATCTTTTGTTCCTCTTAAGAAATCACAGGACATCATATATATCGGCCATTCTACCGAAGACTGTCCAAAAATGAGCATGTTTTGATCTTGGCTCTTCCGATTTCAATTAAATTTTAAATTCAGAAACTCTATGCGGCCACTTGGCGTTTTTAGTTTTTCGAATTTCGGAAAACCCACTGCTTTACGCGAGATTTAGATTTTTTGGAAAATGAGATACACTCACAAGAACTGTTCCATAAAAAATCAACAGTTATTTAAAAATTTAATCGGTAAAGTTGTTAAATTGCCAAAGAAATATATTTTTTAACTTTCTGTCTGTTATTCAATAAAAAAAATAAACAAAAAAAACGGACTTTCACTAATAGTTAAAATATTCAGTTAAAATTTTCTATTTAAAACAAAAAGTTCTGCCCATTATGGAGGCTCTAGCTTTTCTAAAACTTCGGGTTCTGATGAGTTTTTTAGCCAGATCGAAATACTAGTATCAACCTAGCTAATATGTTTGATTTGCTTTATTTTTGTAAATATACGGAGGTTGAAAGCTCTCGTTATAAATTGAAATTAACATAAAAATAATCTCGATGTATAATAAAATAAAAAACTAAATAACTGTAAAAAATATTACTTGAGCCAGAGTACACACTAAAATTTTTTTATATAAATAGAACATTTTTGGTCTTCAAAGTTTAGTAACGTCATGATGCTTGTTAGGAAAAGACCTAAACCACGTGCTTGATTACTAAGAAGACAAAAATGGAGCAAAATTGATGATTAATAGGTTTTTTGTTAAAGTTCTGCCTATTATGGAGGCTCTAGCTTTTCTCAAACTTCGGGTTCTGATAAGATCTTTAGCCAGATCGAAATACTAGTATCAACCTAGCTAATATACAGAGGTTGAAAGCTCGTTATAAATTGAAAATAACATAAAAATAACTCGATGTATATAAAAACAAAAAACTAAAAAAGTTGTTATATTATATTGAGTATTGAAATAAACGAAAACAATCTATTGTTTTTAAGGATTTTGTCAATTAATTTTTCAACTGTTGAAAATAAACTAAAAAATACAATTGTTTTAAACGAAAAGTAAGTAGTACTGTTTTTAAACTGATTTTCAGTTAATTTAATGTGTATATTTAGTAATCTTTATGGAAAAAATATTGTGAGTGTATGTGCAAAAAGTGTATTAGTTTGAATATTAGTATTTTCTTTAATATTCATTTTTTATTTATTTTTTATCGCGGAATAAAATTTTTTTACTGCGTCGGAAAAAAAAGAGCATTTTGTTTGCAATTTGTTTCACAAATTTCGCCAATCTCGGTTTGAATAAAAGATGTATATTGCAAAATATGGAATTTTTACTCAAAACAACAACTCTTTCGTTTTTTGGGAGAAAAACAGCGATTTGTTAGCTTTCTTTTAATTTTTCTAAATTCAAAGATTATATTTAAACATTCTAGAAAAGTGTCTCTTGAAATGAATAACTTTTTGAAGGCTGTCAATTAAATTCTAGAGATTGTTTCTCTGTGTAACTACGTATGTACTTTAGAGCGACTCAAGTTGTATGGAAGCGAAATTCGTGCAAGGTGTACCCCCCTCTAAATGAACATTGGTATTTTTTATAATGACATCTAAAATATTTCGACTCTAGCTTTGACCTCTCGTGAGCTGGACCATTTTGAAAAAGGGTCCATTTTTGCATGTTTTGTTAATTTAAGAATCTGTTTTCTTACCAACATATACAATATGGGTATCATAAGAAAGGTTTTTTAAGGCGCGTCCAACTGTATATACAATTCCTCCAAGGACGATCATCCATGTCCTTTTTTTAAGGATATTCTGTAAAAAAAACGGTTTTTGAATTTTTTGTTCGGTGTTGTTTGTAATAAAAATGCCAATTTAACATATTTTAATCTTTAGTCAATTTAATTAAATACTCAGCTTTTTTTGAAATTCGTGCTAGTTCGCGTTTTGACAAAATTGCAATGGGCTGGTAACTCTTCGTTTTAAATAGGGCAATATGGGTGTCAAATTTTTTCTTTTGCCAAGTACATCATCTTTGTATGTAAATAATTTAGATTTTTGCAAATTAGATGCATTTTACACGGTGCTCTGGAATATATATAAATGCAATTTTGTGGTAAGTCTAATATGATAGCGGATTTAGTTTCTGGATCATGTATGGATGAAAAAAAAATGATCCACGACTTTTTGGCGGCATATTCTTTTTTTAATTTGCGAAAAAAAATATGCCGCCAAAAAGTCGTGGTTTTTTTTTTCTTTCTTTAGTCCTATTTTCATCCATACATGATCCACACTCAAAAAAAAAGTTTGTAAAGTCAGCAAAAAATTTTGCTGAGTCAGCAAAATTTTAGTCAGGAGGATGCTAGCAAAAAAGTTGCTAGTGTCAGCAAAATCTTTTGCTGAAAATCAGCGAGCTGATTTTTAGCAACAAAATTAGTAGATTCAGCAAAATTTTTGCTAACTCTTAGTAGATTAGATATAAAAAAGCTTTGCTAAAAATTAATAAATTTTTTGCTGAATTTTAGTAGACTGAAAAAAACACAAAAAAATTGTAGAAAAATTGTAATTTAGTTAATTTATTTGCTGAAAATCATAAAACATATTTTTGTGATTCTTTTAAAAATAATTTACTAATGAAAATGAAAATTATTCAAGTTCGAGGCCATATACTCTATATTTCTTCATTAGGATATTGTCCTAACAAATAATCTACAGAGTTTTTGTTTTCAAATTTATTATTTGACCCTTTCAGGAATGTGTTGATAGATCTATTTCGGGAATTTTCTAGGTTCCCATCATCAGAACACGTTTTGAAAGCGGTAACAATCCCATGCCAAACCTCAAGCATTCATATGAACTAGTTTACTCACTACATGAGAACTAATATACATATGAGTTTGAAATTAAAGATTATAACCATTGATCAAAAAATAAATTGAAAACTTGTTTGATGTGCAAGATCCACCTCTGGTGGATATTCAATACACGTTTTTTTTTTTGTTTCTCTCTCATTTTTTATATTTTGTTAAGTTAGTTAACAAAACAGGGAAAGTAAACTAGGCGGTACTCTGCCTTTTTTCACAAGTTTGTTATAATTTTTATTAAAAATAAAAATTATGTTTTTTCGACCTTTAATTGTGCAATGAAAATGAAAATTATTCAAGTTCGAGGCCATATACTCTATATTTCTTCATTAGGATATTGTCCTAACAAATAATCTACAGAGTTTTTGTTTTCAAATTTATTATTTGACCCTTTCAGGAATGTGTTGATAGATCTATTTCGGGAATTTTCTAGGTTCCCATCATCAGAACACGTTTTGAAAGCGGTAACAATCCCATGCCAAACCTCAAGCATTCATATGAACTAGTTTACTCACTACATGAGAACTAATATACATATGAGTTTGAAATTAAAGATTATAACCATTGATCAAAAAATAAATTGAAAACTTGTTTGATGTGCAAGATCCACCTCTGGTGGATATTCAATACACGTTTTTTTTTTTTTTTTTTTTTTTTTTTTTTTTTTTTTGTTTCTCTCTCATTTTTATATTTTGTTAAGTTAGTTAACAAAACAGGAAAAGTAAGTATTTACTATAATAACGAAATATAAAAATTTTCATTTTCCCACATTGACGACATGAATTAATTTAATATCTGAAAATATATAGAAATAAATATATATAACATAACAAAAAATTTTTTCAACTACTCACATCAATGGTTGTTTAATGATGCTTTCTTATAAAGGACGCAACTGCCGAAGATAATTATAGAAACGAAACGAAAAAATAAACAAAAACAAACGAAACGAAAAAAACAACCCTTTTTTGCAATAAGAAAAAGGAACCATAAACGTCTACCTAAGACGTGTGTCTTTGTCTTTCGCTTTACCCTGTCTACATGTCTGTATATGTTTGTTTGCAATTTGACCACACTAGATTATTAATATATAAACATTTAGTTTAAATAAATAAATATTTTATTTTGTCTTTTATTTAATTAATAGACAATTATTTTCATAAGCCGGTGACAACGTAAAATTTAAGTTGTTTTAATCCTCAATTTTGTTTTATGTATGAAAAACAGATACAAAAACTTCCATAGTTGATTTTTTTATATGTCTTATTAGAGTTGTACTTTTTAGTATCATTTTTCTCTTCTCTACTACATCTTGACATGCCACGACATCTACTTCATTCTGCGTATATTTTTCAATCTGGTTGTCGTCCACACTATTAATGTGCTTATCAGCACAATTTTTTTTTAGCAAAATTATTTAGTAAAATATTAGTAAAGCATTAGTATAAAACAGTTAAGTGCTGAATAAGTATAACAAAAATTTTAGCTGAAAACACGATTTTAGCAAAAAATTTTGCTAAAAAATAGTATACCTGATTTACAAGACGTTTTACTAACTTTTCTACTAACTTATTTTTTTGAGTGCAGAAACTAAATCCGCTATCATATTAGAGTTACCACAAATTGCATTTATATATATTCCAGAGCACCGTGTAAAATGAATATAATTTGCAAAAATCTAAATTATTTACATACAAAGATGATTACTTAAAGTAATCTATTTTTTTAATTTTGACGAGTTTTTTAAATTTTTGCATTTGTTTCTAGGTTGTTATTATACGTTATAAAAACTAAAAAATATTGTTTTTACCAAATTCGTTTTCATTAAACAGTTAATACATATTATTAAACATTTAATTGAAATCAATCAAAAATTTAATTGAATTTTTTTTACAATAGTTTTTTTTTTTTTGCTGTATTTTGACATAATCTTTAAAAATGTAGATACCACTTCGGAGATAAGACTACTCCTCAAACTTAAAATAACGTGTGCCGTAGTGTGTCTTTTATAAAGTTGATACTTACAGTGCAATTTTTTTATTTTAATTTGATTTGCTACGCACGCATCTGCTAACATAGTTTCCAGATTTTTTTTACAATATATATTACGATATCTTATAATCCATTAAAGCGACTCCAATTTGACTCAAATTTCCCCAATTTTTTTTTTTTAAACTAATGTAAAAAAATTTCTATTGGCGCTCCTTGAAATGTGACATTTTGAAATTAAGCAGCTAAACTTGGCTTAGTTTTATAACAATGTTGTTGTTTTTTTTTAGAAATTTTAAATGGTTTTTATTTAAAAAAATAATTAAAGAAAATTGTAACAATGGACGAAAAAGTTCAAAATGAAGTGTAAACACACAAGAAAGCTTGAGCATCTGTAATCGTCCAAAATATAAATCAAAATGAATTGGAAATACATAATTTAGTTTAAATAAGGCCTGGGAGATGTCAGGTATATTTTTAAATTTTCCAATTGTATATTTTTTCTTTATCACTATTTATTTCAGACTACAATCACACTAGTGAGCTTAAATGCTTTCTTGGGAAATTTACGATTTTGTTAAGACAAGACATGGAGCCCCGATGGGCTCCCTCCAATCGGATATATGAAAAAGAAGAAAAGAAATAGTGAATAATTTGTTCACCTGGGTGCACGACATATTGTCAAAATGACATTCAAAATATGTGTTTTTCTGTCGTATTTTAACGCTGTTTTTAAATAAGTTTAAATTTCCTAAACCGTTGAAAAATACGTTTATTATATTTTTTTTTGTTCCTTCATCACCTATCCGAATTTTATTAAGTTCAAAGGGAACTCTTCCTTGTAAGTTTCAGGCAATTTATATAGGATTTTCCTTCTAATTTTTCTGCTAAATCTGAAACTTTTGAGTTCACGAATAAAAAATATGTAGTTTTTTGTGCGGTTATAAATCTTTAATTTCCCGAGTTAAAACGTTTGCATAAAATAATACATTATTTTATATACCCTTAAAAGTTTTTGTGTGCCAGTGTATTTACCGAACATAATTATATAAATGCATGTATAAAATTAATTTCGTCGAAAAATTTTAATATGATGTCACATATATTTGCGTCTTATCGCATCTCGCTCAATATATAATTGTATATTGCATTTAGAATACATTAAATCTAATCAAATTAATAATGACGTTATATATAGATATATTTAGATATTATATCATATTTTAAAAAACACAATTTAATTTTGGATAACATTGTATAATACCCCATGCAGAATCACACTAGAAAAATTGTCATTCATATTTTGGATATAAATATGTATTACATCAATACAATAATACAATTAATTGCCTATATCATTTTGTGTATAATTTGATACACAAAATTTACCCCAAGTTTTGTATCTTGAGTAGATTTCTTTCTGGTTCTTAAATTTCTACACTTTATATAAAAAAGATATAGGAACCCTAAAAAAAAGAACTTGTTTCATTTGTAACATTAGGAGTTTTAATTTAGTTTTAGATTTTTTTCAACGTAAAAAACTAAATTAAGTTTCAACGTTTTATCCTTCATTTTCATTATAAAGGGTTATCCATTTCGTGGTTTCAAAAGTATAGGGCTGGAATTCGACATCTGTCAAACTAAGTTGTTAAACCAATTGACCATCTGCCATTGACGAAAATGGATCGCTTAACTATCACACAACGCGTAAAAATTATTAAAACCTACTACAAAAATGGTGATTCTGGCACAGCCACATATCGTGCTTTAAGAGGAGATTATGGTTTACATAATCGTCCAACTACGCAAGCAATTGTCAAAATTGTGAAGAAATTTGAAGAGACTGGAACGGTTACAGATATTGTAAGGCCAGTGCATCATCGTTTCGCTCGTTCCGCTGAAAATATCGCTGCTGTAAGTGAAAGTGTTGCGCGATTCCTCGACGTTCTCAGGAATTAGGACTGTCTTACGGCACATTATGGCGTATTTTTCATTTGGATCTACACCTACATCCATATAAAGTCCAGCTCACACAACAACTGAAGCCAGCTGACCATTCACAACGTCGTAGATACGTGGAATGGATGCTTGCCGTGCAATTTCTCGTCGTGGCGACATCAACTGGCCACCAAGATCATGCGATTTGACACCATTAGACTTTTTTTAGTGGGGCTACGCGAAAGAACGTGTTTATGCTGTAGTGTGCATACTTACGGTACATAGAGTACAAAGGGAAACTAGCGACTTATGTTTCAACTTTTAGTTGAAGTTAGTTAGACACAATAAAATAACAATTATGAATATGAACACCCATAAACAAAAATACATTAAAGGGTTTCAAATTGTTTGTAGTATAGTTGACATTGAAAGTGCAATTAGACCGCACACAGACCTCAAATGCAACTAGCTAGACGTTTGGGCATTACCAATGCAACTGGCACACATATGTTTAGAATGTGTCAGCAGTTTTATTGTTTGCGACATTTCCCCTTTGTTATCTTTGTAACTATTAGAATTTGAATTTAGTATATAAGCATGGTAAAAATTAATTGTAAGGGACTCGTTATACACCATTCATAGTAGCAAGACTATGTTACTATCAATAAAGAAAATTGAGTTAAACTAATGTATTGAAAAAGGAAACGTGGTTTTAATCTAAAGAAGATCCAACATCATCATAATGCAGATAAACCTTTAACTCTTGAGCACTTAAGAACCGACATTCGTCAAGTTATGGCTGAAATACAGCCCAATATGTGTCAAAAATTACATCAAAAGAATCAATTCTTGCAACACTTCGCGTGGTGGTCATTTAAATGATATAGTATTTCACACATAATGTTAACGTTCAAACTTTATAATAAACAAGAAATATCATGAAAACAAATATTTTATATGTGTTTTATTTACGTTTACTTTTGAAACCGCAAAATGGATAACCCTTTATCTTCATTTTCATATATTTTTTTAAACCCGTATTTGACGGTAATAATTTCTGCAAAATATTACAGATTTGAATGAAGTTTTAAAATAAAAAACCAGATACAACGATAGCTTGTTTTGTATATATTAGTATCAGTTCAGATATAAATTTATTAAATTGTATCGCGCCATTATTTGGATAGACATCAAAATTCGGAAAATAACGAAAACAATAAGTAAAAAGCTATTTAAAATACGTTGTGCAGTATTACTAGTTCAACTTTAATTTTAAAAGCTTAAAAAATGCATTTTAAGGAAATGCACTTTATGCGGGAAGTTTTTGTTTCAAACTGCCCAAAAAAATCAATATCTAGTATTAATACATTATTGCCCATCATGTGCCGATATGTAAAAATTTAACAAAAAAAAGTTATAACCCTATGTTACAACTTTTTTTTATAATTTTTATAAGTTTCCCCGGGTTACAAAAAAAAATACATGATCAAAATAAAAAATCGAAAAGCCCGTACACAAATATATAAAAACTGATATTCAGAACCTTATTAATTTTGTGATGTGATGCATTATTATTATAAATAATCAAAGAGTATATACAAGCCTCTCAGCAACAAAATACCGAATTCGGCCTAGTAAATGAAAACATTTTTTTACACTTTAATTATAAATTATTGCTTAAAACACTCACTTTTCTTGTGCTTATATTATTTTATTTTCCATTAAAATTTAATGTATTCTAATTTTATCTTGCTTAGTTTAATGTTAACATTTTCAATAAATAAACATTTTATTAACTTGTTATTCAAAAACATGATACAAATTAATTTAAACTTTTAAATTTCTGCAATACGTTTTCATTTACTCGGTGCGATTTTACGAACAAATATAAAGAGGGCAGATTGAAAGAGACTGAGGTGGATAGAAAGCAAATGATTTAACCACGCCAATTCGCCTAATATTTAAAAAATTGTAGAAGTTGTTTTATTTTTAATTCGTATCATATATGATAACAAATACTGTAACTTTGACATCGACATCGACATCGACACGATTAGGTGCTTGATTCTATCAAACTATTGGGTGCTTGATTTTCATTGAAGAGTTTGCAGACCTCGATGGATTATGGAAATATAGATGTTTCTCGGCATTGAAATCGAGCAGCTTTTATTCATTTTTATTTTTCTCTTCTCTCATCACCTTAATATTTTCATACAACTCTAAATGCCATTGATGAAGAAAACTAGAAACAAACACAGACAAGAATGATCGAGTAAAATAAGCGCGGTGGTGGTTTTGCAAATGTGTATAGTTTTTTTTTGTAGGAAGCCAAGGCCGAAAGAAGAAAAAATTTTGCAGTTTAAAATATAATTAAACTGCTAAAATAATGTTAGCTCAATAATATTTTGAAACAATCCTAAATGAAAACAAGACATAAACATAATCTCGATGTATATAAAAACAAAAAACTAACAAAATATTACTTGAGCCAGAGTAAAAACTAAAATTTTTTTATATAAATAGAACATTTTTGGTCTTCAAAGTTTAGTAAAGTCATGATGCTTGTTAGGAAAAGACCCTAACAACGTGCTTGATTACTTAGAAGACAAGAATTGAGCAAAATTAATGATTAATAGGTTTTTTGTTAAAGTTCTGAGTATTATGAAGGCTCTAACTTTTTTAAAATTTCGGGTTCTGATGAGATCTTTAGCCAGATCGAAATACTAGTATCAACCTAGCTAATATGTTTGATCTGCTTTATTTTTGTAAAGCTTGCTATAAATTAAAATTAGTTTTCATTAAATAAATAATTGGCAAACTTATAGTTATGCAGAAGCATTTATTTTAAACAAAAATTCATTTAAATTTTTATAAATTAACTGAAATTTTTTACCTTTTCAGCCAACTAACATTTAGCAGAAAACATGTGCTGATTTTAACAAATTTATTCTCATTTAACAGCTTTTCTGCCAAATTATTGAACTTTGACTAACTGCTTCACCTAAAATTTAGGTTACCTAAATTTAGCCGAACTTAGTTCTCAACTTCATAGAAAATTCTGCTGGCGCAAATTTTGGTATTTTTTTTTTAGTTGTCGTAGCTGAATTTTCAACTATTTGTACGGGCTTTTTTTTTTGAGTGTACTATTGAATTATTTGCATAACGATATAATGTCTCTTCACAATCGTTTATTAATACTTAATTTGTGTTATATTTTTTTCAAAAAAGTTTAGTTGAATGTCATCTTATATTATAACATTTAGCTTGAATTCTCTCAACAAAATACTCTTTGCTCTAATAATCCCCCCCCCCCCCCCCCCCCAAAAAAAAAGCGTGCAAAAACAGCTGAATTTCGAATTTTAGTGACTAAAACCATTACAAACAGCTACAACAACACTAAACAAAATTGGTAGTTAGACGTACATACAACAAATTCATTGTTGGCGCTGAGTATGATCATGATCAACTTATATTATTGTTAGACCAGTAGACTACATTTACAAAGTAATGCAGCAAAAGTGTTTCAGTGCATTCGAAGACATCGGCGGGTTAAAAACGGTGACGGTTAAATTGAAATGAAATAAAGTCAGAAAAAAAAAATTAGAATTAAAAAAATCGAAAGTTTTAGAACAAAAAATAAAAACAAATTAATTAAGGATTGGAAAAAAATTTATAAAAATATTTTTAATAAAAAAATACAACATTTTGGATATAACAAAAATTAAGGTGAGTTAGTTTAAAAAAAAACTAAAAGTGATTAAAACGAATTAGACCAACCTGACTTCAAGAAAATATTACAATCAACTGGAACCAGAAACTGTACTACAAAACAAAAACTTAGTTCCAAAGGGGCTCGAATTTAAAATTATAAATTTTAGTTTTGCAATAAAATAAAAAAAAAAAAAAACAATTAATAATAGAAAAAAATTTATTTTAGACGATCATTTTAAATCTTTTTGTTGTCTTTTTTTTTCTTTATGCATAATAAATCTTAAAAAATACTTAACAGTAAAAAAAAATTAATAAGAAAAAAATAAGAAAAACCAATTTTGAATAAAAAATTGGAGTAAAAAAATATAGTTTGCATTTTCTTTTCATCACAACTTTGTGTAATGAAAAGATAAAAACAAGATTTATACATCAAATTAAGCACAAAAATATAAAAATTTAAAGCATCGAAAAAAATTTGCACTTCGAAGCGAAATTAAGCGAATTTTCGCTTTTTAGCCTAAAGAGAGCCCAATCGGTTTTGATCACATTTTTACCAAAAATCAGTCATTGCTTTTAGCTGTATAAAAATAGAACTGTAGAATTTAAAGTACTAAATGTTGTATTATATATCTGTTTGAATAGTTCATTAAAATCTTGGAAACATCAAAAAGTTTGCCATTAAATACCTGGTAGACTGCAAACCAGCGACGAAATTGAAAAAGGTTTAAAAATTAAAATTTTCCAAGTTGACAGTAAAAACTTCAAACAAAAATTATTACATCGATTAAAAATGAATGTTTAGATCATGAAAAGTTTAGATCACTCGTATTAACTTAAGTTACAACACGAATTAGAGATTGAACATAAAGATCAATCATTGAGTGTGGAATTAGCTTATTATGATCTGATTATGATATTATTATGATTATTAAGATCTGATTTTGTATTTGGGATGTAACTTTTTTTTGATCGGGCATTTGTTTATAATCAAGGACCGCACTACAACTTCCTTGATACAAAAAATTTAAAATTAAAAATTAGTTAAAATTATTTATTTTCGAAAATAAAAAATTAATTTCGATCGAAAAATTACTATCACGGTTGCAGTAATTCGGTCCCAGATTTCCAATAAGTTGATGGAGTATTGTTTCGAACTTAATAACTGAAGGACATTCTGAACATACAGTATAAAGACGAAAATGTCGAGAAATTGATAAATAAAATCTGACCCTGAAGAATCGCATGACAGAATTCAGAGGACAGACAATATTATAGAATAGAATACATAGGACAGACAATAATTAAAAGTAAGAATGTTTACAACACATTCTTTGTTTCTAAATAAGAAAATTTTTATAACAATATTATTATTGCTCAGTTTCGCCATGATTCGTTATTGCAAGAAAAAAAATATATGGATTTTTGAAAAATAATATGAAACAGATTCCAACGGAGTTGCAAACATAAAATCTCCCAGAATTACAACGACACAAAAATGTTGAGTTAAAATAATTTATATTCATGAAAAAGCATTAAAAGTAACGAAATATAACAAACTAAATATTATATTTCTGATTTTTGTTAAAAAAAAAAAAACAGTGAAAATGTATTGTGCAAAGCCAATAAGGGCGCTTTTGACGAAAAAGGGAAAATTTGATAAGTTTCGCAACGAATTTAAAGTACAACTTTATAAATTTTTTTAAATTTTTAAAGTTTTATGTTCTAAAATCTTTTTTGTAGCTTTTTTCATACATTTTTTTAAGCATTCTTTATGAAAAATAATACTTAAAAACAAAATAGATTTATTGAATAGGGAACATTTAAACATTATTTTTTGTGGCTAATTTTACTAAATATTACTTGGCAAAATAACATGCACACAAATTAAAAAGATACTACAAAAAAAAAACCCCCAAGTATCAAACAAATCAAAAATGAACTGGAATAGAGTCTGTTATATAAATTTTTAAAAATCGGTAGTATAAAGTTGAATAAAAATGAAAAATTTTGCTATGCATCCTTTTAGAGTCCTAAGGATATAAAAAATATTTTAGCATGCAGTATGTGCTGTATTGTATTCAAAGAAATACGAAGGGATAACTAAACAATTTCTTTCTTTTACAAAAAAAAATCCTCAAGGACATAGAAAGAACGATACATTTGAAGGAATTGAAAATCTGACTTTGAGAAAAGCGATCAAAAGAAAAAATTTATGCAGCAAAACCATTTTTTTTATATTTGAATATTTAAGCCATATAAGAGCATTCACTACTACTGCATTAAAAAGTCATCTTAAGATGCATATTTCTTTCAGCACTTACTAGGCCGTTCCAAAATAACCCAACTTTTTTCATGTCATTACTTTTCATGTTTACAAATTCCCCGAGATGGTATATTTTTGATGCCTCCAAAAAAATACTGAACAACGTGGCGCATTGAAACTTAAAACATATGTTTTGGCACATTTCACCAAATAAATTTTATTTAAAATTTAATAAAATTAATAAATAAAAAATTATTCAATATTGAAAGGTCGAATAAATACAACTTTAAAATTTAATAAAATTATTTTTATGGTCACCCTATTTTAACACAGGATATTAAATTTGATCATCAAAAAAATCCGTAAAGTTAGCTATACAGTTAGTTGAGTCAGCAAAATATTTTCTGGGAGGATCCCTGCAAATTCAGCAAAATGTTTTGCTGACACTTAGTTCAATGCAAATGAAAATCGACTTGTTGAAATCAACAAAATTTTTTGTTGGAGCGAAGTAGATTGTAAAAAAAACTAAAAAACTTTTCACTCTAGTTAAATGCCTCATTAAATGCGTAGAAGTCTCTTAGTCAAATATTTAAAAGTAATGATAAAAATAATAGTGGCAAACCAGTTGCGTGTCGAAGTTGGTCGAAAATAGCCCAATTATAAAAAAGGGGTATTTTTAGTAAAAGTACCCAAAATTCGAAATTTTGAACAACTTAACTTTTAATATGATTTATTCATTTAATAAATACAAAATTATTCAGATAAGGAATTTTGCCTTCGTAGGATATTTTGATAGTAAATGGAAAATAAGTGAACACCCATTTCTGCGTTTAGTGATATTTTCAGTTTTTACGATTTTATTAGCAACAAACCAAAAAGATACAAAATCTCGGATCACCCAATAACCAAAAATATGCCGAAAATATAAGAACCAAAATAGTGTGTCGGGAAGCTTATAATTTTTACTTCATATATAATTAGTTTGTTTAATAACTTTTTTATTATTACTGCCTATAAATTGTAATTTTTTTAAAAACATAAAACGTAAAAGCTATACGTTTTTTATTTTCAAATTTTCAAAGTTTTTTTCCACTTCTTTAATTATATTGCCACAAAATAGGGTATATCTGTTGAATATTACAATAGAGATGTAGCTTTATCGTACTTAATAAAAAACATAAGTCTAGGCTACTTATACAACCAGTCAAATTATTCGTTACATATATGTTACAGCATGCAGTAAAGGGTTAAGATTATGGCTTTGATAATTCACACCCTAATACTGCGTTCAGATTAAACAATTAAAATTTTAACTTTTCAGTCTAAATGCTCAATAGTTTTTAATGTCATAATTTTACAATGAATGACGTTTTGTTACTTATTAGAGATTCGACACAGATACAATCTACATTTTTCAAATAAACTTTGCAGATATATAAAATTATACTTCATTAAGAAAAAATTTTTTTTTGCATCAAAGCGCCCTCTAGTGGAAATATTACCAAAGTAGAAACTTTGAAATAATACACATTTGATACACATTTTTGTATAGCTTCCTTGGAACAAATGTGAAAAAAAACAAAAAAGTTGAAAACTTGTAACATTTTTGACCCCACATTTTTAACCCTTAAAAGTAGGATTGGGACGATAAAGTATTACACTTGCTCGTTAGTTTAGTAACCTTTTCCACATATCCAAATTTAATAAAAATCTTAAAGAAGAAGGAAATATTAAACCTGTATAGATCAAATAACATAAAATAAGTATTTTCATTAAATAAATTTTATTTTTATCAATTTAAAAGCTTTGCAATCTTGTAGTCATAATTTAAAAAAAGTCGCATTGGACCTTTTTGGCCCCAGGCCGCTAAGTGTTAATATATTTTTAAATAAAATATTTAATAATACATTTACAAATAATGCTAACTTTGATGAAAACATTCAAATTTTGTTAAAATTTTGACAAAATAATAAAATAATATGTTTGATGTTTGGCATGGGATTGTTACCGCTTTCAAAACGTGTTCTGATGATGGGAACCTAGAAAATTCCCGAAATAGATCTATCAACACATTCCTGAAAGGGTCAAATAATAAATTTGAAAACAAAAACTCTATAGATTATTTGTTAGGACAATATCCTAATGAAGAAATATAGAGTATTGCCTCGAACTTGAATAATTTTCATTTTCAAAATAATAAATTTTTATAGAATATCCTGGAAAGGAGTCGCTCCACACACAAACACGAATTATCATTTTATCAATTTATTTCTTTTTTATTTAACTACAACTATCTCCAAATTATGCATTTTAAAAACCTTTAGAATTAATTTAAAATCATGTTTTCACATTTTTATCAAATTCGTGGTTATTGGGTGATCCGAAATTTTGTATCTTTTTGGTTTATTGCTACTGAAATCGTAAAAACTGAAAATATCACCAAACGCCGAAATAGGTGTTCACTTATTTTCCATTTACTATCAAAATATACAACTTTTATTAAGATCTGGAGTTTCATGCAGTAATGGGTTAAAGTCGTTGGCACAATTCTTAAAACCATGTTTGCTTTATTTAAGTTATTTATTAAAAATGTTAGCATTAGAACATTCAAATGCCTAAAACTTAAATTTTTTTACTGGGTAATTATAAACATGTTTTAAAAGCAAACTAAAATATTTATCTTTTTCAAGGAAACACTTTTACGCATTTTTTGGTTTCTTAATTGTTATAAATAATTTAGTTTTAATACAATTTAAAGTTTTCTGTAAATATGAAAATAATAAAGTAATTGTACTAAACCAAAAAAAAAAAAAAAAAAACAGAATGTTAAACATTATTGAATGTAAATAATTTAACCGTAAATAATGAATAATTCATGAAAAAAAATTATATTTAGGAAATAAAAAATAAAGATAACGGAAATGCGATTTAAATTCCACAATTAATAAATATAAACCCTTTCACAACCGACTTTTTGTTTGTGGATATATTTCTATTTTGAATTCATATTCTTGTTACGGGACCTTAAATTGGAAAGAAAGAAAAAGGCTTACATATAGGCATCCTCCCCCTCCTACCCATCAACAAATCAGGACAAAAATCGAATTTTTGAAACTTCGCAGCCCATTTTTATTTATCACTTAAACATTGGAATAACCAAAAATATTTTATTTGATTTTGTTTTGGTCAGCAGATGAAGCTAAATGCTAAATTTCAAGATTCCAGCTTTCTTAGTTTACAAGATACAGCAAACGCCCCTTTTTTCTGAGACAAAGGTTCATTAGAGAAAAAACGGACTTTCTTAGAAAATATCGCAACAATATTGCCCTGATGAACAGTTTATCCATATAATGATTTTTTTTTTTTTTCAATGAGAAATATTCTAATGAGCATATTAAAACAGAAATATTAAGATTTATTGCATTATCAAAATTCTTATATTTATTTAAAAATACGTATAGTGTACAAGGGTAGTGAAAGGTTAAGAGATTTAATTGAAATTCCTAACATGTAAATTTGTTTAGGACATGTTTAGCGTTGTCATTTATTCAGGTTTTTATTTTGATCGATTAGACGATGAAAAAAAAAATGAATCATAATATTCGATTAATCGAACAGATAACGAATACAAATTGTTTTAAAAATATATGACAAATTTCAAAAATTTTCGATTCTTTGAGATAAAGGAATTTATGTTAGCTTAATCATTAATCTTTAACAGCAAATAAATTATGGCAGTTTTAACCCATTTTGCACTGCCGTTGCTTTAAAGCAACACCTAATTTTAAGGTCTGATAATTTTGGAAAGGACAGGGATATAATAACGCAGTAAAAAGCATATGACAACTTGAGGTCTTTTCTATATAAATAATTTTAAAAATTATAAAAATGGATGTTCCAGATTTGCCATATAATTAATTAAACAATACAATTCTTGACATTTTTATAGCACTTTTCTGAAAAAATTTAATCTGAATAAAAGTATGTTATTTAAAGTAGTTCTTTTTTTTGAAAAAAGAAGTTATACAATTTTAAAGAATTTATCTTATATATTTTTCAAATAAATTTTTATTTGCATACATAAACTGTGGTTAGGTATAAATTAGGGAGCCGTGGCGCTACGAAATAACCCCCAATGAAATAACCCCCAACGGCCAAAAATGAAATAACCCCCAAAAAAATTGTGTAAAATTGTTTGGGGGTTTTTCATTTTTTTTGGGGATTATTTCATCTTACGGTTTGGAGATTATTTCATTATGAAGCAACCCCCAATGAAATAAAGCCCAAAATTTAAATTCTTTGGAGATTATTTCATATGCAATTATTTTGGGGGTTATTTCATATTTTTTGGGGGATATTTCATTTTGCTAAAAGTGAAATTTTTTTAATATTTGTTAGTTTTTCTGCGTGGCGGCCTGCGGCCGCTCTTAGGGGTTTTCTCCTCCATGGGACGCTGCAGGTGGCTTCGCTGAATAAAGTTTCCCTGCGCGCGTCACACTAGGGAAGATAATGAGACGCGCGCAGGAAAACTGTATTCAGCTAAGCCACCTGCCGCGTCCTATGGAGGAGAAAACCCCTAAGATCGGCCGCAGGCCGCCACGCAGAAAAACTGAACAGTGTAACAAAAGAATCAAAAATATGAAAACAAAAAATAAAAAAAATTTGGGACATATTTCATTTCTTTGGAGCTTATTTCATTGGGGGTTATTTCATTTCTTCCTTTGGGAGTTATTTCATTACGAAACAACCCCCAAATTTTGGGTGTTATTTCATTTTCACCTTTGGGGAATATTTCATTTCTTTTGGGTATTATTTCATTTTTTTTTGTTGGGACTTATTTCATTTTTTTTTGGGATTTATTTCATTGGGGGTTATTTCATTTTGTCGTTTGGGTGTTATTTCATTGGGGGTTATTTCGTAGCGCCGGAAGCCGTGCGTGAGCAGAAAATTGTGAGTGAAAGTTGAAATTACTGACGTTATCGTGAATGAGTGTAAAAAAATGTTTTGACGACGATTGTGCGTGAGTCATATTTTTGTTTTAAATTTTAATTTTTAATTATTCTTTTTTGTGAAAAATTTATATTTTCGTGGTTTATAGCTCCAAAATTATGGCAAACCCATGTTATCATAACAATTCGATGTTTCACTTTTTAGTATTTTTTTTACCGGATGATGATTGGTCGTTATATTTGGGTGACTCCGAAGAATCACGTGTGAGTAAAAGTTGAATTTACTCAAGTGAGCGTTTGTTAGTGGAAAAATATCCTGAATGACGATTTTTCCTCGTAAGTACGCGTAATTGTGAGTCAGAATACAGTCACGTGCTCTTCTCTGACGCAGTTAATTAATAGCACTTTTGTAAAATATTTATTAAAATCGGATATTATAGTCAATATAATTTCTTTTCTTTGTATGAAAATTTTTATACACTGAATAAAAAAATATCATTTAAAATCATGTTTCATATAATTTAGGAAACTTTTATAAATATTATGACGTTTTTTTTTTAATATTCGGAGGAAAAACTTCATAAATTTAATAAAAATTTTCTTTGTTTTTTGGCCGATAAAATTATCTGTGTTATTGACTTTTAAATGATGTTTTTATATTTCAGCTCGAATTTATAAATTCCAATTGATAGTTTACGGATTTTAAATTAAATATTACTTGGCTTTGAATTAGATATTTCTCAAATGATGTTTTCTGAAGTTTAATTCATATTTTCTGATTTTTCAATATAACAAACTTTTAATTTTGAATGGTTTTTTTCAAAAGGAAATTTAATATTTTTGAATTTTTTTAATTTTTAAATGAAATCTTATTTTTAATATTAAATGAAATTTTTTGATGTTATATAAATTTAAATTAAAACATTAGAATTAGTTTTTATTGAAATTTAATATGCAAATTTTCGATTTGAACGAACATTTTTGAATTTAAAATTTAGTAGTTTTTAGTAGTTTTTTTTAATGTTTTAGTTGAACATGTAAGTTGTAAATGTAAGTACTTCTTATTTTTTCTAGGGAACTAAATATTTACTTTTTTTTGTGTAAGTAGTTCGTAGTGTTACCATCCATGGAACTATTTCTTTATTACAAAATGTTTGTAGTTCTTAAAAATATAAAGTAAATAGTTCTTCGATAAAAAAAATAATCAATTCTAAAGAATCAATTATTTTAGTCTCACACCCTGTTAAAAGAATCGAGTAGGTAATCTAGTAATTAATGCGTTCTGCCCAAAATGCTTGATTACAAACCCCCCCTTTTTGGATTTTTTTTGCTGGGAAAAGACATATGCTGATTTGGTTACGGACGTATCGAAAAATTTTTTGAATGACAAACATTTTTTGTGCAGTATGTACTTCTTTTGTAAAATTAAAAGATCGGATCAAGTACTTTCCGAAATTGTAAAAACTTTAACAACCAGAAAATTACTCCATTTTCTTTTTTAATGTGAAAAATTTAAATTTAAAAATTGATATACCATTGTTGTCATATTACAATTTTAAAGCATTATCTAAAAACAACAATATTTTTCAAAAATTCAATAAAATCGCGAAATTTTGTTGGATTAAATTGTGTATGAAATTGTTGTCTGACAGATATTTACTTAAGCAATATATAAAAATTTAAATTTAAAAAAAGTTTTAACCTATTAAGTACACACACAGCGTCAAAGTTCGAATTTAAATTGCGAATTCCACCTCTAGAGGGCGCAATAAGTGTACAAAATTATAGAAAAATCTTATTGAGACACCGTTGCATCTTTCTACCAAAATGTCGTTTAAAAAGTCATACGGAATCGATGTTTGGTATAAAATGGGTTAAGCTTCAGGCAAATAAAAAAATCCAGTTTTGAATTTAAATAAAGCTAAATAAATAGATAGATCACATTGTATTTATCACATTTCAAAATATACACAGAGAGAATTTCTTGGACGAGTTTTATTGAAATTTTTTCACTAAACCAATGAAGTTTTTATTTAGATTTTTTTTGTTTTTTTTGTTGTTTTTTTTTTTTGTTTTCATTAAATCAATTTTAATGAATGGTTTCATTGATCCAATGAAAATCTCATAAAGTATATGAATTTTTTTTCATTAATTCCAGAATAACGTTTATGAAAATTTCATGTGTTTAACGAACAAAATTCATAGTTTAAATAAAATGTTTTCATTACTTTCAATTACATAACAAAAATTTAATTCTCCAGAATACACTTTTTAAAGAGATTGAGATGTTAGCCGAACACAAGTTTTCCTGTTGAATTTTTACGAAGCACTTATGTCGACTTAAGAAAAATGTTTAAGGGTTTGATAGTCATTTCACATCATTTAATAGACTAACTGATTTGAGACCGCCTCAAATGAATTTTTTTTTCCAAGTTTTGGTTAATTTTGTTATCCAAAATATACTATATAGGAAAAATATCACAAAATTATACTAAACAAATTTTTGTTTGCATATTACAAGTCAACATTTCTATTGTAGAAAATTAGAGAAATGTTTATTAATTTAATGAGTATTTTTTTTATGAAATAATCATAAAAAATGTAATGAAAAAATTTACAATATTAATGAATTTTCATTCAGTTAATGAAATTATTTATTAAATCAATGAATCCCTTTTTAACGAAATCGATTCATTTATACTATGAAGGAAAATACTACTTTTCTATTACAAGCCCAAAACACATATTACTCCAGTATAAATATAATAAAACATTTTTTTTTTTTGAAAATTTTATTTATTTTATATCGGATATAAGTTAAATTAAAATCAAAAAATGTTTAGCATGAAATTTTGAAGTTTTGGGTGAAAAATAAACATTTTGTAATAACGGAGGTAAGTTGTTACTTTTCTATTACATACACTCTTATTCTAACAAGGGCATGTCCATCGAAGTAAGTACGTACTTCGGTAACATGTTACTCCTAAAGAGTTGTTAAATTTTTTTTATTTAAGTATTTAATTTTTAAATCGAATATTATTTTAAAATTGTCAATTTAAAACATTTAAAAAAGTGTGAATTTGGTATTACAAATGGACAGTCAGTAATACCAGACGTTGCACAGTGGCATAAGTCACAAAATTTTTGAAAATCTTCTGCCATTTCTGGCTTTGAAATTTGGAACAGGCATAAGCTACTTAATATCGAGCTTAAGTTTTGATTTTGATCCTTCAAACGATGTCATAATTTTAACGTTTTTCGCCGACATAAAAAAAAGGAAAGTTCAAAGTTTGTATCGTGACCGTAAAATAGTTTAAAGCCGGCCAGATGAATGGCCTGCACTACTTTTAAAAATGTAATATTTGGTAATTTTTTTCATGGAGTATTTTTCAAATGCAATTTTTGCCAATAAAAATAAACAAATTTGAAACTCGTTATAGAAACCCAGTAAAACTTTGATAATAGGTGCGATAAAGTAATGCATTGCCTTGTAATGTGTACTCCTTACCTGTATCATTATTACCCAACAAGAAGTAATGAGTTACCGATAATTGAACACTCATGGATAACCTTGTAATGATACCTCATTACATTTTACATTACTTCAAAACATAAAATAATGCCTTACCGATCATCAATTACATAATGCATGAATTATAAATGTAAAGTAATTATTAATATATATTTTTGAAAATCTATTTATGGACACATTACTTTGTGATTTTTTGTAAGCATGAGGGTAAGGTGTATATTTTTGATATCACGAACGAAAATTCGAAGCACAACAACTCATTTACATTTGAAGCAATAAAACATTATATTATCTATAGCTCAGTTGGTAGAGTTCTCGCCTACTAATTGTTAGATACCAGAGACTCCAGGTTATTTATTTAATTGAAAAAAAAATATCTGTAAAAAAAAATTGTTATGCATTTTTTTTAATGAAAATCTATTTATAGACACATTACTTTTTCCCACCATGTAACCATTTAAGTAATCAGTTACTTTACCCCCTACAAGGTAATGAGTCCACCCATTACTTTTAGGCTCATCGCCTGTAAAATTCATCAGTGAAGTAAGGTGTAATGTAATGTGTGAAGCCTTATGGCGACACATTACTTTACCCATTATTTGGTAATGTGTGGTTTTGCTGGGGAATAAAGTTTAATGTATCCTATCATTGTATTAACAATGCTTAAGCTGTTCGGATGTGTTGTGTACACAACTGCAAAAATGGTTAAAAACGCAATTTTCGCATTTTTAATCGCTGTTTTCTTTAAAATGGAAAGCAGCTTTATAATCAGAGAGAAAAAATCTGTTAAAAATATATATCCAAATCGACTTTTTATAATTTTGTGACTATGTGTTATCAATAAAAGTTTTGCTAAAATTGGTAAATTTTCAATAAAGTTTCGTGAAAAATGTATTTTTAAAATTAATTGTTTTATGTAAATAATCTTCAAAATTTATTCGTTATTCCAAAATCATGTTTTTAAATTATATGTTCAAGTTTTTTTATTTTGTTCGATTAATCGAGCGACACCCTAGTCAATATGTGCATTTCAATAAGTGAATGACCCTATTAGTTTTTAAATGATATATTTATTTGATAAATCTTAAGAAATTTATACTTGTGCACTAAAAAGTAATAAATAATTTTTAATTTAAATATTTGCATACTGCAAATATTTTTAATTAGGATTTTTTTTTTTTTTTGGAATTTTTTAAATGTTTAAATAAAAAATGATGTCAAATTGCAACAAACACGATGATCAACTTTTACCAGTATTGTATTTTAACACATGGTATGGATTTTTAAGTAAATTAACGTATAAATATTTTAAAATCTTTATTTGTTTATTAAAGTGCAGTCTGTGTTTTGGTTGATTTTAAGAAATGTTAAAGCCATTAAATTTGTGTGATAGATAAAATTCAATGTCATTCAAATAAAACTAAAGTGGATTTATTAAACTAAACTTAAACTAGAAACACCAATTAGAGGTGTTAGTTTTGTGGTTTTTGCGAAAATAAAAATATAAAAGTGAGAAAATTTTAAACAGACAAGGTCGGTTAAAAGCTAACATTCCGTATAAAAGATTATAACTGAAGCAGCAAAACGTAAGTCTTATTCTAAATTATTCTTTAACTCATAAATGGCACGTTATAGATCCGCTTGACAACTTTCAACCAAACTTACCAGAAGTATAGAACCATGATTCTTTAAAAAATGTTTGTATTTTTTTTCTCTTAAAGCTCCTCTAGTGGAATTATTGGCAACCAAAGCTGAAATTTTGACAGTATATAAATCCTAAACGATTGAAGATCTTCAGACTCATTCTTATCCACCACCCACAAGAAACTCAATGTTTGATCAGGTGTATCAACAACCCACAGAAAATCGGTGATGTTAATTGATTAAACGAACAACATGAAACATTGAGTTTCTTATGGGTGGTGGACTAGAATGAGGCTGAAGATGATATAGTCGCTTAGGTCGAAAGTGTGGCACTCCCTTTAGCGCTGATCCAACCAAGATTTTTTTCATCTTCTCCTACATTTATTAACAATTAGTGTTTTCTATTTGTAATAGTAACTTTTTAAATTTGATCTGAAACCTGACAATTCAAAATGAAATGCAATTTTAAAAGATCAACAATACATACAAAAAATTCTCAAACCGGAACATACAGGTACCATGCAATATAATCTAATAAGAAAACAATCAACTAGAATATGTTGTGTTTAAATATTAGTATACATTCCGGATTTCCAATTCTTTCCCAGTAATGGTAATATTAGCAGTTGGACTGGCAACCATTCATTGTTCGATCGGCCAAGTTTTCAAAAATTATATACAATCTATGACAAAATTTATAGTCGAGAAATAAATACATTCTCATATTTTTCATCAACATAACAATCATATATATAAAACATTAAGCTGTCTTACATTTTTAAATAAGTTTTTAAAAAAGTTCCATAAAAAATGTTAAAAATTGATTTTTTCAAATAATTATTTGGCAACTCTGGACAACAAATTTTCACAACTTTTGTTATTTATGATTATATTTAAAATGTTGATTAATTTTAAAGTTTTCTATTCACTTAATTTTATTTTTCCAATAAAAAAATATTGCCGTTTACAGGTCACGGGACCCATCACAATAATATGACTTTTTCAAAGCGTGATGTTTATTGATTATGTAGATTATAGGTAGGTCAGTTTTTAGCTCATGGAAACAAATAAGACCCCTGTTTGACTAAGTATTAAAATTACAGGTCCTCGAGCTGCTAGTTTCAACATTTCGTTGTTAAATCAGATTTTATATTTTATTTGGATTAAGCTTTGCCTTGTTTTTATATGATCAATAGTTTCATTTTCTAACCTGCTATTCTAATATAGTTTTTGTGTTAATTTTGGCATTTAAGTGCAAAATTTTACTTTTGTTTTTCTATGCGATTTTATTAAAGAACAAGTTTTTAAATTAAAGCAATAGCATATTTACATAAAACTTCCGCATGTATTAGGTTAAAAACAGTTTTATTGCAAAAGTTATGCATATTATTTACTCATGCGTACTGGTTTCAAACCCAATATACTAATTAGATATAATATGTATGTATAAATTTAAAACTTGCGATTGAAAGTTCTTTAGAATTCTTAAGTGACTGAACAAAACTACATAAAACTATGATCACATCACTGCACAATGGGCCAGAATGTAAAGTTTAAATGCAAGTCTAAATATAAATTAAAAAAAAAGAACTTGTATGATATGGAAATTTTTAGAACTTTTTGCACGTGATATCGATGACATTTTTAAAAGCGAAAGCGTAAACGAATCTAACAAGAATGGTTTTATTATTTTTACTGTTGTAAATTTTGTTAATTAAGTACTGGCAAAGCACTTCTTACTAGCATTGGTAGAGCGTTGTAAATCAGTGCTTTGCCAGGACTTTATTTGTTGGACCATTGGCAAACAGTGCTATGCCAGTGCTTGATTTTTTCAGACCATTGGCAATTTCCAGCTGGTTTGCTATAAAAATTCTTCTAGTAAATATAAAGTTTACGTATTTTTTTCTTTTTCCAAAATTCTTTATAGAAATACACAGTGTTTAAATTATCATACCTTTTGAAGGCGTCAACAGAATACTAAAAATTTGGTGTCATTTTAAATAATAAATACTCAGTTTTACTAAACTAATAAAACTATAAGGTTGAAATTTGACTATATATTGAAGGATCAAATTTTTAAAAGGATATTTATAAAATGTTTGTTACTGAAAAATGACGACTAAAAACTTTGTGGAATAGCATGTGGTATATATCATCTAACATTCATATTGCTATCTTCTAATGATATTTAAATAATTTGATAAATATTTAACTTTAAACATTTTAGCTTACTGTGGACTCGTGTTAAACATTCTTAACGATTTTTTCATGCTTGGCAAGAAATATTGAAATTTATCGTAAGGTACAATGTGAATATACTAAATTTTATATTAAATATCAAAGATTATTGAATCCTAACTTGAAATTTTTGTATGTTGTAAGTTAACTTAGAATTATGTGCAACATAAATATCATAAAAATTCGTTATGGATTTTTTTTAATTATTACAATAATAATAACACTTTTTAAAGAAGAGTATTTGAAAAAGAAAAAATACGTAATCTCCATGTTTACTAGGTGAATAGTAAGTTCAATGGAATTTGAAAGACCACTATCTAAAAGAGGTGTCCAAAGTTTTTAAAAGTTCCCATTATAATTTTGCTACGAACCGCAAACAAATATTTCCTCTAACTACTTACAGTTCAACATTTTTAAGCAGTATTTTCAACAAAAAAATAAATAAATCACGTTTTTTTACAAAAATAAACAAAATATCAACAGCCTCCCCTATAATAACTCAATTAACAAAATGAAAATTGAATATAAAAATTATATCATTATTTAAATATCTAACAACATAAAAATATGAATGAAATATTATTTAAATTGATTACAAAAAAGACCGTAAGCTAAATATAAATATATTTGGTCATAAATAGTTTACCTCAACGATGGTCATAAGTTGACAACTCTCAACTGACAATGAAATCACGACTTAAGATATGCCAAATGACTTAAGTATGATGGAAAGAGCAGTTTGTTTCTTAAGTAAAGTTTGAATTTATATGCTAGTTACGGGTTGTACTCTTATAAATGATTTTGAACATTTGAATAATTTTTTAAACTTTTCTTTGTACAGAAACACGCATAAATCTTTTTATTTAAATAATATTGAAACATTTTCCTTTACTATTACTACTTATCGGTAATTTATTATATAGTTTACCATTCATAACTAGCATTTAATAAAAAAAAAATAATATCATAAAATAAATTCGTGATAGGCCAGTCAAATCCAAAGTTAAGAAAAACGTGCTTTAAATTGGTGGCAGCAGACCACATACAAGTTTTAATATCTGACTACAATACTAGAAAAAGGCCATATGATGAGTTAGTGTTTTTCAAAAATAACAACATGTATTAAATTTTGCTAGCAATACCACAAAACACAGAAACAATAATGAAACCTAAAGCCACAAATTTATTGTTAACCTATAAAAGTTTATTAAATAAATAAGATTGTTTAAAAATTTGCATTAGTATTTTAAGGTTGTTGTTTTTAATGCTATAACAAATTTTTTTTTTCGAGAAATAACAATTCTTAAATTGATAACACATCTAAATTGCTTTTTTTTTGTGTTTGTTTTAAAACACTGTTTGTTTCTCAAGTCTTTTGTATTTATATATTTGCATGTTAAAGGTTTATTCGTAAATTATGTGAATATTTTGCTTTGATCATAATCAAAAGTTTACTGTGGTCTTTAAACAGAGATAACGATTTAAAGTTTAAGGATTTTCATCAATTCAAGCGGTTAGATTTCTTTTGTATACACTCGAAAATTTTTATCTGTAATAGAATAAAAAAAAAAAGTTATTAGAAGTAATTATGAAAGAAGTTTCATAACTTCTTTTTTTTTAAAGAGAAGCCACACTCAGAAAATTTTTTCCTGTACTCATAATAATCCATGCGAAAAATTACGAAAAATGTTAAAATAACCAAATTTTTTGTAAAATAACCGAAAATTTGTACGTTTTACAAAAGTTGTTGTTTTGACAATAATATCGTATTTTTAGGCATGGATTATTATGAGTGTATTAATTTATGTGGTGCTTTCTTTGGAAAGGGATAGAAGTGAAATTAAAGGTGGTGAAATGTAAAGGGCTTCAATCATGGCAACACTGTAATTGCGCGAGATAGTAAGTCTTAGAATAGTTGTTGAGCTCCATCTGATGGAGAGTTGACGAACTTGTTGAAACTTTTTGGTCATATATCGCTGATCATTTATTGATATCTTTTAACTTATATTAAAATTACAACATTAGTTAAGCATGAAAACCGAGTTCTGTAGCATACTGGTGTCATTAAGCTCACAAAAATCTATAATGGGGTTTCAATTAAAATTTTTGTTGTTTAAATTAATCATTTAGTTGAATTCTAACCTATTATGGGAACTGTAGTATCAATTAAAATTATTTACAACTATTTAATGGCTGTAGTTTCAATTAAGATTTTAATCATATCTATTCAAACTTTAATTGAATATTACACTTATTTTTTTCCTATACGTGTTACGAAACCCCATACAAAATTTTACATTGGGCATGTTAAGTGTTAACTCTTGTATTTTTTTCAAAGTCGATAAGTCGTTAGCTCACTTGATTAAAAGTGCTGCCAACCGTTTTTTCACTTCCGCGTTAAGTGTGAGGAACAAAACAAGGCTATTGTTTATAATTTCAAACACAGTTTTAGTAGATTCTATTAAGAATTTATTTAAAATTGGAAAAACCTTAGCAAAAATTATGGACAAAATCGCAAAAATTTTAAAAAGCGGTCAAAGTTTAGATCATTCCAAAATCAAAAAAAATCATAAAAATTTGTCAAAAAAAATCGCCAGAACTGAAAAACAAAAAAAAAATACCAAAATTAAAGAAATGACAAAATGTAAAAAAAACGACAAATTAAAAAAAGTTTAAAAAAACCCCAAAATTTGTAAAAAAAACTAAAGTTAAAAAAAACAACTACAAAATTGGAAAAAATAATTAAAAATTATATATAGAAATCGTTCGTGGTAAATTTCATTCTAACTCAACACACAGAGTAATGTGGGATTTAACGTTACCCAATTTCTTCAACGTGTGAGTTAAATAGATGATATTTACGATTAACACTAAATGGCACGAAGAATGTTGATGAAGACCGTAGTGGGTCAGAAAATGCATTCCATTCATGCTAGTGTCTAATAACTTTTTTAATGTTTTTTTCTAATTGTCAAAGTAAATTATCATATAAAAATTATAATTTTTCTGTTAATTTAGAGAAAAATTTGTCATGATCTAAAACCGAACAAATAAAATCTCACACATAAATTTATAGATCAACGATAAAATTCACTATTAATTGGAAAAAATGTGAAACCACTTAAATTGGAAACGAGAACCAAATATTATTTTTTTTTTTTTTAATATTAAATTTTTTTTTTTTAAATTTAAAGAAATCGACAAAAATATATAACACCAATATTGAAAACATCCCTAAAAGTGAAAAAAAATTATCATAATTAAAAAAAAACGCTAAAATTTACAAAATTACAATACCAAAATAAAATTTAAAATCACTAAAATAAAATTATTAATGTTTACCTTTATTTTTCAGCGGTTTTTTAAATTTTAAAGATTTGTTATTTTATAATTATGTTTTTTTTTTTGGAATATTTTAGTTTAAGCGATTCTTAAAAATTTTAGCAAATTTGTTTTTTCTAGCAACATTTTTTAAAATATTGGAGTTTTTGAATTCTGGCGTTTCTTTGTATGTTAGTGTATTGTTTTAACTTAATAAGATGATTTTTTTTTTAAAGTTTTGCAATTTATTTAAATTTTTGGCATTTTTTTTAACTTTGGGGTTTTTTCAATTTTGACTAGTTTTTTTTTTTAATTTTATTCATTTGCTTTTATTTCAAAGATTTTTTTTTCAATATTATACAAAACAAATTGTATAAAAAAGTTTCCAGGGTTGGTAAAACATTTATGACACTATTGTGTTAAAAATACGATGTTTACACTATATAAAGGGTGTTTTTTATACAGGTATAGAACTTTAAGTTGGAAACACTTTTTTAACTGTCGGCCATTTTGCCAGCTGTCAAGTGATTTATGTTTAGTTTGGCTTGGCATTTTAACATGAATGGACTGTCGCCTGAACAGCGCTTCCAAATTGTGAAAATTTATTTTGAAAATCATGGTTCTGTTCGAAATACGTATCGCGCACTACGTCCATTTTACGGTCAACATAATCGTCCATCAATGTTCGATTAACTTTGGAACGTTTTCGCACCACGTTTACTCTAAATGATAATATGCATCCACAGAGACGTCGAGCAGTACGAACAGAAGAAGTCATTGCTGCGTAGCGTAGAGGAAGGCCCCAAACAGTCTATCCGAAATCATGCACAGGAATTGGATATGTGTAAATCCACTTTATGGAAGATTTTGTGGAAAGATCTTGGTTTGCGTGCTTACATAATCCAACTCGTGCAACAATTGAAGCCACTCGATCACCTAGCAAGGTTTATTGCAAGATTATTGAAGGAAACGTTTGGTAACCGCATAGTTTCACGTTTCGGACCGCGAATTGGCCTACAAGATCGTGCGATTTAAAGCCGCCTAACTTTTTTCTATGGGGATATGTGAAGTCGCTAGACTACGCCGATAAGCCCGAAACGATTGACCTCTTGGAGGACAACATTCGCCGCGTTATTGGCAATATACGGCCACAAATATTGGAAAAAGTCATCGAAAGTTGGACCTCCAGATTAGACTTTGTCCGACCTAACATTTAAACATTTTATAGAAATCTTTGATTAGATTAATTTATAACTTCTTTAAATACAAATGCAAATTTACTGCATTTAAAAAAGAATACTTTTTAATTTATTTGAAATTTTCTTGATTTCAGCTGGAATGGAAAATAAATATAATATAAAAATTATAATTTATTCGAGTTATATGAGAAGATCTTATATTAATGTTTTGAAAATTGGAAGATACCTTGCGGCATTTATATCTAAAATAATATATAGATCATATTATATCCGATTATATTAAAGTAGATATACTCTTTTAGTATAACGTATTATTTTATTACATTAGATGATTACAAAATTAGGACAAAATTATATCAAGTCGCTTCTAATTGTATCTAAACTAATCTAATATGATACAAATAGATATAATTTTATGCAATTTAATCGGACCATTTTCGGATGAAATTTTATATGATAATTATGAGGTTATATTAAATTATATAAAACTTAATAAAGCTTAATCCGGTTCGAAGGACCATATGTTGGGGTGTGGGTAACTCCCTTTCCCAATTAGATTATGAGTCGGTGAGTATTATAAAAAAAAAGAACACAGGGGTTTCTTCTTTTTCACATAAAAAGCTTCTTGCTTTATTGAAGGGTATTCTAATACTAACTTGTTTTTACAAAAAACAGATAAAATATGGAGTCCAACTCCGTTAATATATATAGAAAAAAAATAAATGATATTTAAATATATAATATTTAAATAAAAATATATAAAGAAAAAAAGGGGTTTGTTCATGGAGAACTGAGAAAAGAGAAATAAGATAAATTGAGTACAAAATAATTGAGATAAATAGATAAACAAAATAGGGGACATATTGATGCATAAAATTCCTGTTGAACACGGTTCAACATCAATGTTGTATTATATATATTCTAATTTTGAACAAATTTTACATTTGACTTAAATGTTTATGTTAAACGTTTCTAAATTATTTTAATCAAGTTATTATATTAACACGACTCTCGAGTAAAAACGTTTACTTATAATCACGCATTATTTTATTCAAATATTTATGTTACTGCATGCTATTATATATAAATACATATGTTATATGTTTATATATAAAATTTTGTTCCTATAAATAATCGTATATGACATATACAATTATATGTGGTTATTTGTGTACGAATACATGTTTAATAAGATATAACACAAACCAAAATTATATATAACAACATATGGTGTAATATTCAAAAATATGTATTTCATTTTGGTTAAAACGATATCTTGACCTGTTCATAGTTATATATAAAGATATATCGTTCCATACCAAAAAAGGAAGATATTTTCAAAATAAGTAAAACTATGTATTGTAGCAATTAAAATCAGTCCCGAATAAAAAAAAATTTCGTAACTTACTAAAACGATAACTATTATTGAGCTGTTTATGGATAAAAACCATCGATGGTAACCGAATAGATGCGGGTTTCGGAAAGGGTAATGCTATTTTCGATTATTTCGGTAACGGTATTTTAGAGGTAACGATATTTCAATTATTTCGATAACGGTTTTTTAGCGTTAACGTTATTTTACTTATCTCGGTATCGATATTTTAGCGATAACGCTATTTTCGTTTATTTCGGTAACTGTATTTTAAGGATAACGTTATTTAAGTTATTCAGGTAATGTCAATGCACATCGATACTATTAGCCACATCATACCCGAATCCCAATGACTAAACTATCTAGTCATTGAAATTCGGGTGATCAAGTTTTGGAAAAATATATACGAAGGGTTAATTGTAAAAACTTAATAAGCCACATTTATTGTTTTGAGGTTTTTCGCTGTTTTCTAGACGTTCATTGATTGATATTTTATAGGTCTTGCTTAAATAATTATTGCAAGTACCTAGAGTAGAAACTATCTGCAAAAGTCATATTTTTGCATTTTTTTGGAATTTAAAAGGCAAAAACAAATTAATAATAAAATGTGGCTTATCAAGTTTTTACAATAAGCCCTTCATATCTATTTAGAGCGATTATTTTTCTGATTTTGTCGGAGTATTTCGTTAACGGTATTTTAAGGATAGCGTTATTACAATTACTTCGATAACGGTATTTTAGCGATAACGGCATTTCTGTTATTTCGCTAACGGTATTTTAAGTGTATTGGCATTTTAGTTATTTCGGTAACAGTATTTGACGGATAACGTTATTTCAATTATTTCGGTAACGCTATTCTAGGGATAACCATAGTCAGTTGCAAGGGTTTTGAATCGATAACGAATGTATTTTAGCGGTATTGCCTGCCATCCCTGATAAAAACCAAACATTTTTTGGGGGTACTTACTCCGTAAAATTTTTTACAAAGAAGAGATTAAAAGTCTGCCAATGCTGAGCATATTATGGAAAACACATTTATAAAATTTCCATAGATTAATTTTAATCCCCCACAGCAAAATTTATTTTCAAACAAGTAATCTTATTTATTAATTTAAATTAAAAGATTTAGTACTTTATGGACATTTTGTAAATACATTTTCACAAATATGCTCAGCATTACCAAACATTTGAGCCCAATATTGTACAAAAATTCAAAAAAAATATGGGTAGCATTCTGGAATGTTTAATTTTTTTTATTTTTGCCATAATCAATTGGAAAATACACATCGTTTGAGCAATATTGTCTCAAATTGCCACTTTCGGGACACCCTAATGTGCATTTAAACTTAAAAAAGTTTTATGCGGGAACTTTTTTGAAAACTGCAAAAAAGCAATAGGGTTCTTAATATTTTTTTATGGAACTTTTATCAAATTAAGTATATTTTCATACACTCATATAAAAAAGTGTAACATTAAGTGCAATTTTACCACACTAAATCTCAGATCTAATTATATTTAGATGTATCAGTTTACATACAATCATATACAATTATATCAGGTTAAAAACTGGATGCAAACATATCTTGTATTTATATAATTATATCTATTTTTATCAGATATATATCAATAATATACAAAAATGATACAATCTAGTACAATTCTATCAGGCCATAGTTCGAATAAGATTGTACTGGACATTTATTTAATTACATTAGATTAGATGTAAGCACATAAAAACAGATACAATTATATGGGCCCATAATTCGTATAAAATTTAATAAGATTACATATACCGTAGCATAGCAATTGACTACATAAAGAAATATATAATTTTTTTTAATCGGACTTCTATGTTTAAGATCATTTTTTTCTAACACTTTAAAAATGTATCAACAAATCTAACTAGAGGTCAAGTATTGATTTTCTATAATAAAAATAATATTTTATTTAATTGAACTTAATTTTTATTTAAGAAAAATTTCTCAAAAAAAGGTGCAGTTAAAACAAATAATGTTTATGTTAAATACTTCACACCTATTTTGGCTAATCTAAATAAATGAAATGGAAAACCATTAAAAACAAAAATAAAATTAAACATCACAGTTTGATAATGTCAAAAATGTAACAACATTTAATTGTTTGGCTAATCAGGTGTTGAATTTTATTTAAACAACAAAAACAAGTTGATTGATAAACGATTACAGTTTTTTTTTTCTTATTTGCTGTTTTTTATACTTCCAAAGTTACAATTTGTTTAAATATTTTTTTTTCAATTTATTTTTTCTTTCTGTAATACAAAGACCTTTATTGGAATTAAATTTAATGTAAATTTTTGAATAAATTTAAATTAATTGCTAAAAACAATAACATTTTTAACAATTGAAATAAATTTTACAAATATCAAATTAAATATAAATTTACTGGGAATATTTTTAAAAATCAAAATAAATTAAAATTAAAATTATTTTTTTTTTTTTGTATATTTCAAACATTACAATTTGCTTAAATTTAAATTTTTTTAAAATAAAACGCAAAAACATTTATCAAAATTAAATTAAATTTCAAAAAAAATATTCTTAGTAAATTTAAATTTAATTTGATATTTGTAAAATTTATTTCAATTGCCGAAAATGTTATTGTTTAAGCATTTAATTTAAATTTATTCAAAAGTTGACATTTAATTTAATTTCAACAAAGGTTTTTTGTTTTACAGGAAGAAAAAATAAATTAAAAAAAAAAAATTTAACAAATTGTAACTTTGGAAGTATAAAAAAACTGTAATCGTTTTTTACGATCAACATAAATTTTACAAAAATCAAATTAAATTTAAATTTATTGGGAATATTTAAAAAAAAAAAAGGTTTCTTTAAGTTATATACATTAAGTTAAATGATTAATGATAATGACTGTAAAATAAAAAAATCTCATTATCATTGCACTACTAAAATAAAGTAATTAAATCAAAAGACTTAAGACACATGCGTGCACAATTACTTTTTTAAGTTTTAATTTAAAGCAGGAAATTTGATTTTTTTTCTAAATCTTTAGTGAGTGATTATGATTGCAATAATATTATTTCATATATAAGCCTGTTTTTTTTTTGTTAATGATGTAACTAACTATCCAAGTTGTCATAAAATCATTTGGCAGACACAAAAAGAAATCAAATTCAATGATATACAAAAGTTTCAATTAACTTTAAAATTTACAAATAAAACTGAAAGTGTTGGCGAAGTTGTTTAAATTAAATTTAAATCAAAATTCCGAAAAATGTGAGACTAAAATTTCATAAATTTTCTTACGTTTTTAGTGATAGTTTGACACACAGAAAAAACTAAAATCGAGTTTCAATCAAAATAGAAAAAATAGTTAAAATTAAAAAAAAAATCGCAAAAAATTTTCAAATTTGGAAAAAATTTAAAAAATCTTCAAAATTTAAATAAAAAACGCCAATACTAAAACAAAACCCCAAAAATTTTAAAAATCATCTTAAAAAAAAATCATCTCGAAAAAATGTTCTATATTTTTTAATGTTTGACGTTCGTTTTTCAATTTGCCAATTTGTTTCAATTGTAACAATCTTTCTTTTAATTATCATTTTTTTAGAAATTTTTTTAAAATTTAGATTTTTTAAATTCTACCGATTTTTTCAAATAATGTTTTAAGTTTAATCGATTTTTTTTTTAATTTTAGTGTTTTATTTTAATTTTAACATTTTTTCACTTTGTTGTCTTATGTGTTAAAAAAAACTAGAAATTTTGTTTGCAACAAATCCTTTTTCTATTAAACATTTAATAGATATTATTAAACTTTTATTTAAAAGTGAGTGTGAAATCAAACTAAAGTTTAATGGAAAATTTATTGACATTCATTTTTTCTGTGCATATAAAAAAAAAATTTCAATAGTTCAAATTTTAAACAATTTCTTTTAGAAATAAATAAAAATACTTAAACTGTAGTTGTTGATCGATTAAAGGATTTAAGGTGGTCGCAACAAATCAGCTTTTTTGTGACAAAACTTTTTTAAATATATCCAAAAAAAATATGTAAATATTAAAAAATAAATTTATTTGACTACAGTAAAAGCCCCCAGCAACATGTTCACTTACTAGCAGACTTCTTAATACAGTGAATAATTATATCAAAACTTAGAAACAATTAAAATTGTTTGATCTCCTATAATTTCAATTGCGGTTACTTATAAGACAAACAAATATCGTTGGAATTCCATTCTCTTCTAAGATCGGACACCTGCCTCAAATATACACACAATATACAACCTTCAATATCCCTTTTTGGGAGATTTCACTGTTAGCATTTGTAACTACTTACTCACAGTGACCACTAAGCTCCAACCTAAATATATGAGGAATTTCAAATATTTGAGACAAGATATTTTCAAAAATTTATTCTGTACGACATGCTTACCCACTCAGAAAAAGACAAACGGACTACAGCTGGCACGGCACTTTAACCCACTTTAATTCCGGGTTGAGAAGTTGCAAAATACCCAAAAATTTTGGAGATAATGGTAAAAGAGTATTTTTTGCGACTGGCAAATTTAAACATTTGCTGCTCAGTCAGTTTTTATCCGATTTTAAACGGTATTTATAAGCAATTTACGTAACCTTTCTAGAAATATATACTTACTTTATATTTTTAATATACACAGAAAAAATTATGGGCCAAAAATATCTAATTAATCGATTGTTTGAATATCAATGGCAATTTAAACAATTTTTTTAATTGATTCAATTAAAAAATTTATTGAATTTTCTAATATATCCATACAGTGTTGACAACATGTAACCAAAATTTTTAAAAATTTGGCAAACTATTTTTTTTTTATTTTATTTAGATTAAATAATCAAACAAAGGTTTAATTATATCAATATATTATTTAATTTGTAAATAAAAAGAAAAAAACTCGTAAATGATTAACTTTTAATAAGTTGAATGGTTTACCGATTTCAAATACACGCAAAATCGTAGTTATTTCACTAGAGTTTGCAACACTCTTTTTGTTGAAATATTCGTGTACGCACGAAAACTTAATTTAGTTTCGTGTTTTATCTATGGTAATAAAAGTGCACATATGGATTTAAGTAAATCTAATCAAAAAAGGACAATTAAACTATTATTTTTGTAAATAATTAAATTTTCAATAAGTGTCATTAAGTGACATTAAGTGTCATTAAACTATCATTTTAAAGTTGTGTGTGATTTTTTTAAGACAGCAATTCAATTACAAGAAAAAGTTCAAGACAAGACAAGCAAAACAAAAATTTTGTCTTTACTTTTATTTGTTTTATTATAATACATTTTTATATTAAAAAGCTTTAATTTTATTATAAATAAAATGTCAATTTAATTTACAAACCTAAATTTCTTTTTTTATTTAATGGGGGGCATATAATAAAAATAACAAAATACGAGTTTTCAATTAAAACTACCATTGTTTTCTTCTCAAGTTTCAATTAAAGTTTTAATCAATTTAACTAAACTTTTTAATTGAGGTTGTAAAGAAAAACAATAACTCTTTTAATTAATATTATTATTATTTTAATTGAAAGAGTTTTAATAAACTGTCTGCAAATTTCTTTAGTTAATACTATCATTTCAGTGGTAGGTGCAAAATCAATTAAAATATTAATTGATTCAATAAAATTTTTAATTGAAACCCGTTTTTAGTTTTTTCTGTGTACATAGGAATATACTAGTTTTAATAACAATTAATATTTTAACTTTTTAATTTTAAATTTTCAGGTTTAAGATCATAATTAAAATGTTACAACCACAAATAGAAAACACTAATTGTTAATAAATAATAAGAGAAGATGAAAAATCTTTTGCGGTCCACAATCACTTTCGAAATGAACTACGAGGTCATCTTCAGCCTCATTCTAATCCACCGCCCACAAGAAAATCAATGTTTTGATAAGGTATACATACACTCAAGGAACTTCTGCTTTAAAAATATGTAGTTGTTTGGGTTATGGTGACGAATTTTCGAAGAGTAAATTCTATGTTCAACAGAATTTACTTTCCGCAAATCCGTCACCATTTGTTTAGTATGTGACACAGAGACAATATAGTGTATGTAGGTACAATTTTTACACATTGTTTTTAGTTACAGTACGTGTATCCGGTCGAGTAATGAAGCCTTAAATGTAATCGTCAGCCGATTAGTTGCGCTGGCATCAACTTGATATTCATCATACTGTTAACAATGGTGCAACCATTTTTCCTCCAGCTCCATTAGTTTTCCAAATATGTACCTTTTACAAAATGACTAAATAAAAACCGTCCATAACTCAAAACATAAAAGAGCTACTGGAAAATTTTTTACACTGGTGCTCAAAACTCAAGCCCAATACCGGTTATAAATTTCTTAGATCGCGTTTTTCTCGAAAACAAAGCATCGCAAAGCAAAAAGAGAATTTATTTGGAACATCGCCTGTGTTTCGAAAACTAATAATGATACGTTTACAACTTTTTTAAGTTTCTCGGCAATATTTTTCGTTTTTTTTTCAATTTAAGCTTTCTTTCCAATTTGAACATTTTTTTTTAATTTTTGGCGATTTTTTTTTTCTTTTGCAATTCATTATTTTAAATTTTGAAATTTGTTTCATTTTTAGATATTTTTCTAATTTTTGGCGATTTTTTTAATTTTAACAATTATTTTTCTAATTTTTTACGATTTTTTTAAATGTGTGCGATTTTTGCCGATTTTCTTTAAATGTTAGTGTTTTTTTTTTTAAATTTTGAGATTTTTTTATAAATCCTAATTTCAATATTGGCGATATTTTTAAATCGATTGAGTAAAAACCAACTGAATAATTCGAATGAAGAATTTTATTCTTTAAAGCTCTGCACATGTATTGTATTTTGAAAATATTTTTCCACAATTAGGCTGCAAACACTTGGAAATAAACTATAAACTAAACACTATCACAAATACTACAGTTATACATTTTTTTTTTTTTCATTAAAATTCACAATAAATTAAATATTTTTAGATTTTTTTTGTGCGCAAAATAGTTTTATGCATTTTTATGTATAAATTTACCGAACTTGCGTAATAATACATGAATCTTTACTCGTTTGATAGTAGTAAATTTACAGTCATTTTTTAGAGTGTAGACTAGTTTCTGCCTATTCTTAATGAACAATTTAAATTGCTTAAAAAACATTAAAAATAATTAATTTTAAGTGCCTTTGAGCGTGTTTTGTTATTTTGGTTCCAGTGCGCCCCGGTAGGCTAGTTGGTACCGTGCTGGCTTATAAGTGCGGGGGTCGTGGGTTCGATTAACACCACTCTTATTCTTCAAAATTAGTTCCATTAAACGGCTTAAAAACTCTATGGAAAAACTGCGAAAGTTTAATAACCAGAGATATGAAAATCCCCATTATAGTGAATTTATCTCTAGTGGCTCCATTGTTCATTGGTTTGGTTTCGAAAGTTAGAAAATATGTGCAAAAAATAAAATGAATGTAAAACATTTGCAAGTTTCAATTATTTTTTTTTTGAATTTTTCGGCTTTTAAATGGTCATCAATTCTTTAGGAGAATGCTTCTCGATAAGAATGCGTGCATGTCATATATTGTAATATAGGCTACATTAGCGTGACCTTTATTTCTCTCAATTGATAAAACCTGGAGAAATAATTGGCATACCAAGTCAGTTTCAACAGGTGTCGAAAATTTTTGAAATAGCTCATATATAATAATATATTTTTTTTTCATAACAAAACGTTAGACACGATTTTCATGTGTAGTTAAATGTTATAAAAATAAAAAAAGAACTTTGTTACGCATACAATTTATAATATAAAACATAAAACAAAACGAACAAATATCATACCACACCTTTACTATTACTCGATTTAGTAGGCCTGTAAAACAACAATTCACTCACTCATTCATTCATGCATGGTTTGCAGGTTTGTCGTATTGATAATTAAATGCTTTACTTATTTTTTTTTTTGTTTTATATGTTGGTTGTAACTAAGTTAGTTATTGATATGGCCAAAAGGCCTAAACTGCAATAACCACAATATCTATCAGCAAAAATACAAAAATTATTAAACTACTTGTAAATGGTGTTAAATCTACACGTTACTACTTTTTATGCCTTCAAGCATTTGGTAATGCGTGTTACACCAAAGGGGGGTTCTTGGATTTATTTTATTATATTTATTATATATTTTTTGTTTTGTTTTTGTTTTCTGTTATTAAGAGTTAAAATATTTAACAATTGAAAGTAAAATTTTAGTTTAAGACAGAGAGGAACAACATAAAGTTCTGTAAAATGTAGTGTAAAACGAAAGACTTAGGCCACAAACTAGAAAAATAGACTTCAGTTTAATTAATATCGAATTTTGTTAGAAAAAAGTGTAAAAACTGGTCACAAAAGCTTGGGCCTCAAATTATATGAAAAATGTGCAATTTGTACACTCATAGAAATAAACCTGTAAATTTTATTTAAAAAGCTACTTAAAATTAGTTGAAAATAAAGCTGCAGAAAAAACTGAAGATAAGAACAGCAAAAATAGATATGTTAAATATACATAATATTTGTTAAATTTTAACTAAATTATAGTTTAATCTGCTAAAATCTGCTAAAATCAGCCCAAATTTAGCTAATACTTATTAAAGAAAAAAATTAAGATTTAAGGTTAAAAGCTGTTAGTTGAACTTGCAAGAAAATACGAAAATAACTCATGTCGTTCGGGTAATCAATTAACATCGATGATTTTCTGTAGTTGGTTGGTTGTAGTTGGTAATTGAAACCTTGAGTTTTGGTCGTGGTCGAAAGTGCGGCACTCCCTCTAGCGCTGATCCACACAACATTTTTTCATCTTCTCTTACATTTATTAACAATTCATGTTTTCTATTTGTAATACTAACATTTTAATTATGATCTCAAACCTGACAATTCAAAATCAATAGAGAAAAGGTAGTTAAAAAAATAATAATAATAACTCAGCAGAGATTTAAAAAAATCGAATAGCCCGCTTTAAATTAAAACTTTAAGGAAATTATTGTGCACGCGTGTGTCTTAAGTCTTTTGATTTAAAAATTTCGGTTTAATAGTTCAATTATGATAAGTTTGATATAATTTTTATTAAAAATAAAAATTATGTTTTTTCAACCTTTAATTGTGTAATGAATATTAAAATTATTCAAGTTTGAGGTTTTATTCTATATTTCTTTATTAGGATATTGTCCTTACAAATTATCTATAGAGCTTTTATTTTCAAATTTATTAATTGTTGATAGATCTATTTAGGAAATTTTCCAGGTTTCCATAATCAGAACACGTTTTAAAAGATGCAAACATGAAAGATTCATTTTACCTAGTTTTTCCACTTACTGAGAACTTGGTGTACGATGTCCAAGTGAAAGATTACCACCAATGATCAAATATACTACATTGAAATCTTATTTGCTTTGTGTAAGCTCTACCTTTGTTACACTTGTTTGGTTTTATTTAAAAACAAAATGTAAAGGGGATGTAAACTAGTTTACAAGTTTGATATATTTTGTAGTAAAAATAAAAACTATTTTTTTTTTCGACCTTAAACTATGTAATGAAAATGAAAAGTATTAAAGTTCGAGGCCATACTCTATATTTCTTTATTAGAATATTGTCCTAACAAATAATATATAGAGTTTTTGTTTTCAAATTTATTAATTGATCACTCAGTTAGTGGGCTAACTAGGTTATATGAATGCTGGAAAATTCTCGAAATAGATCTATCAAAACATTCCTGAAAGTGGTCACTTAATAAATTTGAAAACAAAAACTCTATAGGTTATTTGTTACGACATTAGCCTAATAATTAAATATAGAGTATGACCTCGAACTTGAATAATTTTCATATTCATTATGATAAGATTTTTTTCTTTATAGACTTACCATTAATCATTAAATAAAATGTACTAAAATATTTTTTTTATTTTCCCATTAAATTTAGATTTAATGATTTTTCATAACTTATTTATTTTAATTGAAATAAATTATTTTGTTTAAACAATAAAATTGAATCAAGTATTGAAAGTAAACTTTGATAAAGGTTTTGTTTTTTTTTAGAAAGAAAATAAAAGAAAATAAACAAAAATTTAAACAATTTTTAACTATATTTTTTTAAACACTACCATTAAATTTAAATTTAATTTGGTTTTGGTAAAACTTATTTTAAGTGTAATAAATGTTATTGTTAAAGCAATTAATTTATTCATGTTTTGGCATTAAGTTTAAAAAAGGTTTTTGTGTTTTAAGAAAAAAATAAATTAATAAAATTTAAACAAATTTTAACTTTGAACAAATACAAAACAGCAAATTAAAAAAAATTGTAATCGTTTAACAATCAACTACTTTTTGTTTTAAGTACACTCAAAATAGTTTGTAGTTTAAATTAACTGAAAATATAAATTAACATAAATGATAAATCACTCAAAATCCGGTCAACTTATTATTCATTTAAATCAAATATTTATTGTTATTTATGTTCATATCATATAACTAACAAATCCTTATGAACAAAGGAAGAGTAAGTGAATAATAAATGTTCAAATTTTAACTACAGATTAATTATAAAATAAAAGTTATAATTAGTTATTTGAAATTATTATACACACACATTTGGGTACACTTTTTCAATTTCTTGTAATTTGAATTGAACTAATTTTGCATTTCAATTGAAATAACCATTCTAATAAAAAAAAACAGACAAACATTTTTGAAATATTTTTTTAAAAAAATGTTTGTTTATAATAACTGTAACAAAAAAAAATAAACGATAATATTCCCTTTTTTGTGGTTAAATTTTAATGAAACTTTAAAAAAATGAAAATAAAAAATAAAAAATTAAACTGAAAGCAAACAGTTAAATGGTAGCAAATTATTTTGAACAAATGCACAACACAAAGTTAAAAAAAATATATATTTGAAAAATAAATGCATGTTCCTTTATTTTTAACTCAACTAAAAACGTTTATATTAAACTACAAAACAGTAAACTACATAATATTAGGAGTGTAGTATTAAAGTTTTATGGTCATGTGCATAGGGTGTGCATTTTGTTCTGACATGAAATCAGTACCAAATTTTTAAAAAATATAAATCTTGTGAAGAATTCTAAAAAACACAACGAAAATAATTTTCCTATGTAAAAGTTCAAATTAAGTGCAAAATTATGAAAATCACTAAAATTTATATAAAAAATTTTAAACTCGGAAAGTTTTTATGAATTAGATAATAGACTGAGATAATTATACGCACGATATTAATGAATTTTTGCATTAAATTAAGTATCGCTTGGATTACTCCATCAAAACTTTTCACCAGATTAATGAAGTTTTTCATAATATTTTATATAAAATTTTATTTTATTTATTTTCATTTAAAATAGTTTCATAAAAATTATAAAGCTTTCCCACGTTGTAAAAAAACTTCATTAGTTTAAAGAAAATTTCATTAAAACTCGTCATATATTAAATTTTATTTTATTATGAAATCCAATATTTAGTTGTACTAACTGAGTTTAATGGTACACTGAGAGAATTATCAGCATGTTATCACTGAATTTTTGCATATGACTTTTTTAAATAAAATATCAACTTTAACACACTGTTAAAAATTGAGCATGCATACCCATACATGCTTACCTATACCTAATTTATTGGGTAAGTCTTCTCCGAGCCGCGCTTTAAATGTACAAATGACAGCAAAAAATGTGAAAAATCCCATTTTTGGAATTTTATTTTTATTTTTGGGAATTGTGGGATTGCTAACAGCAAAGACATAAATTTCACATTGTTGACCTAAAAGTCTATTTAAGTCCATAATCATTGGATTATGTCTATTAATAAATATTTACATTTTAAGCTGAAATTTTTACCTTCCCATTTGGATTTCCCAAGTATTTATTCTGCCAATAGTGCGATTTTTTTTTTCAAAATATAATCTACATTTAGTTTAATTTCCAACGATACCAAGCCCTTATATCGCTCATTTACTTCAATAACGTCATAACTCAAAAAATTTGATTTTGTAGAAAACGAGTTTAATTTTTCAATTTACTCCCACCTTGAAGAAAAAAATAACGATAAAATTTCTCTCAAGGGGTGAGTATACAAGATATTTACACAATATGATACGTGATATAACGGACAATTCTCCTTCATTAACTCAAAAATCATGTTTTTTGAGTTGTGACGTTCTTGAAGTAAATAAGCGATATGGCATATTTATAACTTCTTAACAGAAAATTTCCAAATGTAACTTCTAACAAAATTTCTTTCAAGAGGTGAGTATACAAGATATCAATAGGAATTTTTTACATAATATGATACGTGATATAACGGATAATTCTCCGTTATTAACTCAAAAATCATGTTTTTTGAGTTGTGACGTTCTTGAAGTAAATGAGCGATATGGCATATTTACAACTTCTTAACAGAAAATTTCCAAATGTAACTTCTTATGCAAATATTTCTTATGATGAGTCTTTGTTTTCATATCTTGCATCATTGAAGACACCCAGGTAGCCAAATACAATCGGCACAGTACTAGCAAAGCGTCGGCGACGGTCGGTTATGCGTTGGCAGAACGTGGGATTAAATTCACCGTAGATTACGGTATTTTTAAAAACAATCGCATTTAGCCCTCTTGGTAGAACAAAAACTTGGATTATCCTAATAGGAAGGTAAAAATTTCAGTTTTTGTTAAAATGTAAAATTTTACAAGTTTGATATAAATTCTATTAAAAATAAAAATTATGTTTTTCGACCTTTAATTGTGCAAGAAAAATGAAAAATTATTCAAGTTCGAGGCCATACTCTATATTTTATTATTTGGATATTGTCCTAACAAATAATCTATAGAGTTTTTGTTTTTAAATTTATAAATTGACCACTTTCAGGAATGGGTTAATAGATCTATTTGGAGAATTGTCCAGCTTTCCATCCTCAGAACACGTTTTGAAAGAAGTGGAAACCCCATGCAGGCATCAAGCATTCATATAAACTAGTTTTCTCAGTAAATCAGAACTAATCGAAGTTAAAGATTAATTAAAGGTCGAAAAAAGAAAATTTTTAATTTTAATAAAAATTTTATCAAACTTCTATAAAAGACAAAGTACGGTCATATTTACTCCCCCTATACATCTTGTTTTTAGACAAAACAAGTGTTAAAATAAAAAGGAGAAAAAATCAAAAAACGTGTATTATATATCTACCAAAGGTAGAGGGTGCACATAACTAACAGGTTTTCAATTTATTTTTTGATCAATGGTGATAATCTTTAACTTTGAGCTTATTATATATGAATGTTTGATGTTTTGCATGGGATTGTCATTTCTTTTAAAACGTGTTCTGATGGGAACATAGAAAACTCCCGAAATAGATTTATCAACACATTGCTGAAAGTGGTCAATAAATAAATTTGCAAACAAAAACTCTATAGATTATTTGTTAGGACTATTTCCTAATTAAGAAATAATTTTGCATTTTCGTTATAAAATTTTACTATTCAATGAAATATTTATTAATAGACATAATCCAATGATTTGACTTTTTAGACTTAAATAGACTTTTAAGTCAACAATGTTAAATTTATGTCCGAATTTATAATTTGCTGTAAACAATCCCACGATTCCAAAAAATAAAATTTAAAAAATCCAAAAATGTGATTTTTCACAAGTTTTCCTGATACGTATACATTTTAAGCGGGAATGGAAAGAGAGTTACACAATAAATTATGGAGTATGTACAACCGCTTACGGTGCCTAATTGGAGGCGTGCACAATTTTTAACAGTGGGTCAAAATTGATATTTGCCTTAAAAATGTGGCAACTTTAGAAGCGTCCGGAGGCAAGTATACACAAATCAAATTTTTTTTTAACACAACTCGCTTTTATATAAAATGAACTGTATGCACATAGAATGAATGTATGCACACTTAATATGTTCAGAAAGAAAATATCTTTCTGGATGTAAAAGTTTTACTTTAAACGAATGTATTTTTTGAGTGCAACAAGTTATTGCATTAATTTTTATTTTATTTAACCAAAAATTTATTTAGTTAAATAAACGATACTTTAGAAAAGAAATTGGCCCCGATTTATTTTGAGAAATATGTATAATTAAACACATTTAAAAAGCAGAAATGCAGTTCGGTCTTAGTCTTATGCATCATATTTGAACGTGTGAAATATAGTAAAAATAAAAAATAAAAATAACATAAAAATAATCTGTTAGGAAAAGACCCTAACTAAGAAGACAAGAATGGAGCAAAATTAATGATTAATAGGTTCCTTATTGAAGTTCTGCCCATTCTGCAGGCTCTGGCTTTTCTAAAACTTCGGATTCTGAAGAGATATTTAGCCAGATCGCAATACTAGTATAAACCTAGCTAATATATTTGATTTGCTTTATTTTTGTAAAAATACTTCGGTTGAAAGCTCGTCATAAATTAAAAATAACATAAAAATAATCTCGATGTTTATAAAAACAAAAAACTGTCAAAAACATCGCTAATGTTTGACCAAATTGCTATCATTTGGGGAAAAAAACGCCAAAACTGAATAAATGGTCATATAAAAAAAAACCCCCACAATAATTAAAAAATGACAAAATTTAAAAAAATCATCAAAATTTTAAGAAAATCATCAAAATTTAAAAAAATTTTCAAAATTGCTAAAAATCGCCAAAATTAAAAAACGCTAAAATAAAACTTCGGATTCTGATGTGCTCTTTAGCCAGATCGAAAAACTGGTATCAACCTAGCTAATATGTTTGATTTGCTTTTTTTTTGTAATTATATAGAGGTTGTAAGCTCGTTATAAATTAAAAATAACATTAAAATAATCTAATTAAACTGTAAAAAATTATTCTTACCGGTTGTAATATTTGTAAAAAAAAACAATATTGACAGAGAATTTTGCGGGTGGTACTGGCAAAACACATGACTTGCAATAGTGTGTTACTAGGACGATATTAGTTGTACCTGTGGTAAATTTTAACACGGTGAGTTTTACAAAAAAAGCTATGGTTTGCCAGTACAATTTTTTTGGTACGGTTGGCATTTTCTACATAGGTAAAAAAAATAATGTAACGTCAAGTATTAATTTATAGAAAGCTGGCGATTTTGATTATATAACCACTTATTTGTTAATGAAAGTTTTTGTTGGGGAGATAATAAATATTTTTTAATTCAAACTCCAGTAACTTCAGAAATCGATAATGTATATTCGTGAAATAAAATTTGTTTCATAGGGCATTCCTTTTATCAATATGCCATTTTTCACTTAGAAGTAAATATAAAAAAAAAAATTAAAAAAACAATAACTGCATATAACAATTTTTATATATCCGCCATACATTAGTATTTTTTAATTTATTAAACGATTGATCACTTGGAGGACAACATTCGCTGCGTTATTGCCAATATACTGCCACAAATGTTGGAAACAATCATAGAAAATTGGACTAAAGATTAGACTACGTCCGAGCCAGCCGTGGCGGTCATATGGCAAAAATCATATTTAAATTATAATGCCAGAAGATTATTTTAAATTTCATGTCAATTTAAAAAATTCATCTTAGTTTTATTTCATTTCAAAGTTCTATACCTCTATAAAAAAACATCCTTTACAAGTATTTCTTCATGAAAGTGTAATTTATTGAAAGTGTATAATTTTTTTCTTTTCTAGCATACGCTGCACAGTGGGTTGAATCATAGAGGATATCCGGATGAATTCAGAGTAGTTTTGAAAAATAGTTTTTTTTTAGTTGTGAATATTTATAAATACATTAATATACATAAATACATTAAACAAAATTGCAAATTAGAGCCTACTTAATGTTATTTTATAAAATTTGCATAACATGTATCAATACTATAAACTTATATTAGAACAAATTTAGTAAATATTATAAAATCCCTTAATTGAATTTATAAAATTTTAGCACATGATGTTAATTTATATTCCACTTAATAATTTTCAGGAAAGAACTATCGCTTTCATATAAAAATATTCCGAAAATTCAATCTGGAGTTTAAAATTTTTGATAGTTCTTTTTTTAAATTAATTTTGTATGTGTTTACTGTGGGGAAAATAAAAAAATATATATTTTTGAACATGCATTATTTAAAATCGTTAGTTTTTAAGAAAACTCACTTTAATTAACTGGAACTTGGTTGGTATTGATTAGAAAACACGTGTTAAACATATTTGATCTTGTTCCTTCAAAATTTGTCTAGAATATTCTAGCCCTTCTACATTGGTTCTCTGATGATTTTCGGTGACGCGAAATGAAACATGTAAGGACCTGTCAGTAGATAAAGTCTGCTATAACTTAGCGGGCAAAAACTTTTTTGAGTAATAAATAAATATTGCACGGTTTTTTGTTTAACAAAAAACAAATGATCTTGAACTTGAATAATCTTGCCCACATCATAATTTATGATAAAAGATCGAAAAATAAACTTTTGGTTTTAATTTTTAAAATTTAAAAGTAAAACACATATTTGAATGTTTTTATCTGAATTTTATTAATTAAGATTTGTCACAGACTTCATATTTTTAAGGCATAAAAATATATACAATTTTTGTAGTTTAGGCAATTTTTTTCTTAAACTAAAAGAGACAGTTTTTTTTCAATTTAGAACGAGCTTTCAACCTCCGTATATTTAAAAAAATAAAGCAAACTAAACATATTGGCTAGGTTGATACTAGTATTTCGATCTGGCTAAAGATCACATTAGAATCCGAAGTTTTAGAAAAGCTACAGTTTCCATAATAGGCAGAACTTTAACAAAAACCAATTAATCATCAATTTTGCTCCATTCTTGTCTTCTTAGTAATCAAACACGTGGTTAGGGTATTTTCCTAACAAGCATCATGACGTTACTAAACTTTGAAGATCAAAAATGTTTTATTTATATAAAAAAAATTTAGTTCACTCTGGTTCAAGTAATATTTTTTACAGTTTTATTAGTTTTTTTTATATACATCGAGATTTTTTTTTTATAAATTAAGTAACCTGTGATGTATATATATATATAAGGCACGTATAAAAGTCTTAGATCTTCATTTCATTTTAGATATTTTATTAACGAAATCGTGAAAAATGAGAAATTTCAACTTTAAATAGATACACAGAGACTATTATCGCACCTTTCAAAACGTGTTTTATATTTAAATTAAGAGCATAGTTGATATAATTTAAATGTTGCAAAAAAAGTTGCGTTATTATTTCAAATTTTATATTATTTTATAAAAAGTTTATAAGCTAATTTAACCCTTAAATGCATGAGGTGAGCACCCGGTATGAGTACCAAGCTACGCTGAACTCGAATTGGGCATTCATTTTCCTGGGAAATGAACCGTTTTCCCGGAAAAGAGGAAAACAACGATTTTTGATGTGTACCATATATGGTACACTATGCATTCTATACATATTTAAAATAAAATACAATTTTTTGGATTTTTTTTTTGCTTATTAGAAATTAATGAGAAAAATTACAAAATAAATGGATAATTCATGAAAAGTGTGTAAAGACAACAATCTTTTTAATTTATAATCTAAATATAATAATTATTATTCCTTTTTGGTATGGTACACTTTCTGCACTTAAAAACGGAAAGATTATTCACTTTTATGTCTTCACCACATTTTATACGTAGACGTCGTCCTTCAACAACTGGCAGGTAATCCATACCATCATAACGCAAATCATTAGGTGACTGCAGTTCGCCTACACTTTATTTTCTTTTATGTCATGTTTGTCAGCACATGGGATACCTCCAGACGGAACTAATTTCGGATTAGTACACTCACAAGAACTTTTCCATAAAAAATCAACAGTTGTTTAAAAGTTTAATCGGTAAAGTTGTTTCAATGGAATATACAGTTAAATTACCAAAGAAATATATTTTTTAACGATCTGTCTGTTATTGAACAAAAAAAATAAACAAAAACACGGACTTTCCGTAATAGTTAAAATATTTAGTTAAAATTTTCTATTCAAAACAAAAAGTTGTCATATTATATTGAGTATTGTAATAAACGAAAACAATCTATTGTTCTTAAGGATGTTGTCAATTAATATTCAACAGTTGAAAATAAACTAAAAAATACAATTGTTTTAAACGAAAAGTAAGTAGTCCTGTTTTTAACTGATTTTCAGTTAATTTAATGTGTATATTCAGTAGTCTTTACGAAAAAAATATTGTGAGTGTATGATTGAAAGGTTCGCTCTTTTAAAAAGTAGAAATGCATTTACCATGCAAATGTCGAGTATCATTTTCGGCTCTTCACTCCAATTTTTAGACGACCTAAAAAAGAATTCATTAGGTCTACACCCCTATGTGCATATTGTATTCTTGGATGATTTGGGGACAGGGAATCGTGATTACTTCGTGGTGTTTTTTAAGCCATCGTACAACAGATGGGACTCCAACATCAACACCATGTTCCTCAAGTAATGGTTTTATGCCAACGAACTCTGCTCTGAACTCTGCCGAAACGCATCTATCCATTTTCATCATATCCATGTGGTCAGGAAGTTTACAATTCTTTATGCGGTTACGGTTGATGGTTCCAACGCTGTGAATGCCTTGGGTCCTTAAATAAGTCAGTAATGGTATAGACGTGTAATAGTTATCCATATAGATAATATAGGTTTCCCCTTTTTCCAACTCTCTCTCTCTATATCATTGGATATTATGTCTAAAACAACGTCCTTATTCTTGCCGGTATTTGAGTGTTATCAAAATTTCACTCGGTCCGTCCCATCCGCCCATTCTATCTCATCATCAGACCGATCACCATAGTTACATATATAATCATGAAGCATATCCACCCACCACTTCATCAGCTTTGTACGTCTTTTCGTCAACAATAATACCATCTATTTCTAAATATACAAACCCAATAATAAATAATAAATAAAAAACAATAAATAATGAATAATGAATACAAAATAATAATTAAAAAATATTATGTAATATATAATAATCAATAAATACTAAAAATAGTCAAAAAAATATGCATACATCCACACCATAAACCATATGAGCAAATGCATGGTGTACCATATATGGTACATAGAAAAAAAAAAAAAAACTAATAAAGGGTTCGCCATATAACGTTTTTTTTTTCAACTAGTGCTTATTTCGTGAATGGTAACACTTAGCTCATGTCTGATTTGACAGATAATTAGTTTTATCCTTCCGCTGAACGAATATGGTCCGTATGTTCGTTATCTTGTGAAAAAAGTGAAACAAACTGGCATCCTCATCGATAAACCAAAGCGTGAAAAGCCAAAAACAGTGCGTACACCCGAGAATATTGCTGCTGTGGCAGAAAGTGTGCGTGAAGCGCCATCAACATCAATTCACCTTCGTTCTCAACAATTGAACATTTCGGAGACATCATTGAGACGAATTTTGAATAAAGACCTTGGTATGACGCTATACAAAGTCCAATTGGTTCAGGAGTTCAAAAAAAAAAGTTATTTGGCGGACCCATTACAATATATCAAATTTGATCCAAATTCATTATAATTAGCTAAAACTAAGTCCAATTTACTTACCAATACTTCTTTCCACACGAATAATATATTTTATAAATTTTTTTTTACTTTTGAAATTCACTTTTGAAATTTTGTGTCCCACTTTGACAGCTTACTGACAATTAAAACAAATTTGTAAGTGAGCGAAAGCGGTATTTTTATGAAGAGTAATATTGCTTGAAACAATTTAAAAGTAATGGTATCAGTATTTAGTTTCATTAGAGGGATTGTCGTAAAATTAAATGAATGTACCATATATGGTACATTATGCTGTAAGGGTTAAATTACCTAAATAAAAGTGTTCTGCAAATATTTCTGTAAATATAGCTAGCTTTGAAAATGTAAGGCCAAATTAGACATCTACGTCCATAAGTCTTTTAGAAATGACTGGTCGCAGTACCGATGCATCAAATTTTTCTGATTTTGTTGAACTGTGTAATTACTCATTAGCTCATAAAAAATAATAAATAATTAAGGAAAAAAAAATTGTAAAAAAATGTGTTTAAGTTGTAAGGCGCTCTTTTATCTTTCGGAAACAAATAACTTGATTTACAATTTTCGTTGTAGCTTTGAAATGTAAAGCAACAAACTAATAAACCAAACTGCAAATTAGAACATACTTAATGTAATTTTAAAAAAATTAGTATGAATTTATATAAGAATATATTTAATCTAAACACCGAATTATGGTTTTGACCAAAATCCATAATTGAGATAGAAAAGTGAGACGATTTGTTTTTAGAATACAGTGTTTGAAAGTGGAGTAAGGCACGTGGGCAAAAATAAGCACGCGTGAGTGTAAAATCTTAATATACTCAAGTGAACGTGAGTGAGTCGATATTAAATACACCCCCTTGCGCAACTATATTCGAAAGTAACATACAAATGTAATTTGTAAGGTTTATATATCGAGACCTTATATTCAATACCCTGTATGAACCAATTTCTTAACAATCACTTTCTGATGGCGAATTGTTCACTAATGACAGCTACATCTCTGCCAAAAATTTCTTACAACATATGGGAAAACAGTGGACATTAGAGTGAGGTAAGTTTCTAAAAATAGAACTGTTGTGTTGTTGGAGTTGTACTTCTGAGATTATGTATGCAAGAACAAAAACACCGTGTATTGAATAAAACTAGTTTTAATCACAACAAAACTCGACCTGACGATAGCTCAGAGGGCTAAAGCGCTTTGTCTAACGTGTAGTGCGAGTGCATGTGGCATTAGAAATCAGTTTATCTATACCACGGTCAGTGATTGCACAGACAATTTCATATAGACACAATCGTACAAATAAAAACATAACAAATATTACATTATTCAAAAAAAAAAAAATTCAAAAAACAGGGTCACTGACGAAGGTGTAATACCAGAAACTGTGCAGTCTGATTCAGAAAAAATTGAAAATTTGCAATGTAGTTATGATTTTTAGAAAATACACTCGTTCTTCTCTACCACGCCTTTCACAATTAAATTAAATAAAATTGCATATTAATTATAGTATTAATTGCAATTGTCTAAAAAGACGTTAAAATTCAAACTCAAATAAAAACTATATTTTAGTACTTTTTTAATATTTGTTATTTCTCTATCAGCCATAAGATTTATTTTTGAATGCAATACCCTCTATCCACCATATTAATGTTATTGAATTATTAAAAATGTATTATTACTACATATACCAAACAAAGCTGTTTCCTACAACTGTTTATACAAATGTACCTAATATATCAAAGTCATTTAAAGGCTTGTTTATTAGTGTGGCCCGTAAATTACGTTTTCGAATTCTTAAAGAAATAGCATTCAGTCAATAGATTTTGATGTGTACATAACAAACAATATATAACGAAAAATTATTTTAGAGTACAAAAGTATTTGGAGAAAGTACATGCACTCATAAAAACAAGTTAGTACAAAACTCTTTTCTAATTCAGTGTAATAATTTTTTCTGTAGTAATCGCTTAAATCAGATATTTAACTAAAGTAGCAAAAGAAAACATTTCATTCGTATTGGCAGTAATTTTTCAAGCTAATGTTTAGTAATTCGTGATTTAGAAATTCGCCAGTTAATTTAAACTACAATTGTTTTCAAACTATTTTTGTCAGTCTCACTTGTAAATTGCATTAGTTTCGCATATGTTTTATTTTATAATTCTAAAAACTTAAATCTTGGAAAGAAATCGAAATCCTAAGGGAATTTAACGAAAATTTAATGAATTCCTAAGGAATTCATTCCTTAGGTAATGAATTCCTGACCAAAACTTAAATTAACTGAATTTGAATGAATTCTTTTTGAATGCATAGCTTAATTTGAATATCTAAGGTTTAAGTATCTAGGCACTTAAATCAAAAAGTTGAGTCCTTAGGGATTTAAACAAAAAATTTAAGGCCTTAGGGAATTGAAGAAAAAAAGTTTATTCCCTAAGGAATGAATTCCTGACCAAAAGTTGAATTAACTGAATTTGAATGAATTCTTTTTGAATGAATTTCTTAATTTTAATGCTTAATGTTTTAGTCATCTAATTTATTCCCTAAATTTTCATTCTTTGCATTCATTCACAGGAATTAATTCTAAGTGTTTCCTTGTTAAAGAATTCTTTGCTTAAATTAAAAAACCTGAATTCAATTTTAGGGAATTCATTCCCAAATTGAATGAATTCTTTAAAGCTTTAGCCGGGGTTTTTCATTTCAAAAGTAGAAATGTTACTTGCAGTGTTATTTATTTATGAATATTAATTATTTCAGTTACTATTTTCTGCTCGTGAATGAACTTCAGACTACGGAAGTAATTGCAGCGTGAACCTATGCCAAAAGTTATATGGGTTGTGAATAAAACTCATGTGGTTAATTGTTTGTGAGTGTGGATGAGTAAAACGTAAGTCATGTTCACATCTCTAAAAAAAGCCAAAACTCATAATATAGAAAATAAAGATAAAAGAGAACAATAACAAGTTTTTTTGTATGTGTTTTTTTTTTTTTGTTGCCAAAGATTTTTAGCAACGGGTGCTCTTGAACAAAAACCTGAATAAGTAAAAAATCGTAAAAATTCGCGGTTATAATTGTTTGTATTAATAACATTAGGGCCTATTAACTTATCTCAATTTATACTCTGGTTAACTCCTGAAATAGTCTTAACCATTGTTAAAAATATTTTTTGATCAAAAATTTTTTCTCTAAACATTGATAAAATTTAACCATAAAAATTTATTTGCTTAAAGCTTCAACCACAATTTACTTGCCCTTTGTAAATTTGGTTCAAAATGTTTGTTAATTTTTCTTTGAATTCGAGAACGACCATATTACACTTATTTCAATTTCAGAAATTTCGCCACATTTGCTAATAAATTCTAGTTTTTTTTTTCATTAATTCTTTTATTTATTATTTGTTAAATTTCTTTTTCTTGTTTGAAATGTTTTTTATTTGGTTAAGTTGGGTGATGAGTTTCGATTACAAATTAATCAAATTAAAAGAGATAGAACTTTACGAAAGTTGACTTAAGCTAAATATGGGTGATTCGATGTATTTTCATACAATCGTTCAGACGCTTAATTCAACTTCGCTAAATATAGTTGGGCCTTAAGAGTTTTAACCAACGCTATTTCATAATAATGCACCCTACATAAGGAAAGTTATAACGCTTAATGAAAAAAAATTTTCACACCAAAATCATCCCAGTAAAAATAGTGTCAGATTATTGTAGATTTTAGGATCCTCAATTCAAAATAGCTTTCTAAGTTTTTTCAGCACGTAACGTTTTTTCTCCATACACTTACATAACAAATTCGGTTGTGTCAAATGATTTATTTTCAACCCAATTGATTCGTTTGCTGCAACATCTTAAATTCGGTTCTCATAACTGAATTCGGTTGGTGCAAACCAATTCGGTTGAGACAATTCCATTTAAGAGGTTGCATCAACCGAATCAATTCGTTTGGATGAAATTTTAGATATTTTATGAGAGTGTAAGCTAAAATTCGTTATTGATAAATATTGAAACAACAATTTTTAGTAACACACTCAAAAATGTTGGCAGTTACAATAAGGTGGCGCAAAAGTAATCCTCCTATTAGAAAATGCTATACATAATAAATACATAATAAAAAAACAGTTTATTATGTATTTATTAATAAAAAAACAGTTTATTATGTATTTATTATTTATTAAAAAACAGTTTATTATGTAGTAATAAGTATATGTTGTTTTTAACCGCAATTATAGTTGTAATTTAAAAACCAATTTTGTAACAGTGCTTTAAAACGATTATTTAAGTATTCTAATAACTAGGGCAACCAAAAATAAGCTAAAATTAATTTTTATTTGAAATGACAGAACTATTTAGATTAAACACAAGTTCTGATATTAAAATTATGAAACGGTTCAGCTATATTTGTTAGTTATTTTTAGCTTATTTTTTATATTTGACTTTTTTCATTTAAAAATTAAGCTTATTTTGCATTTTTCGTACAAAATTGGTATTTCTTCTTTTCTCTGCCAATCGGTATTTAGAAGTTTTTTTTTTTAATTGAAAGTTAAAAATGTAATGTTACTTGCGATAGAAGGCAATAAATTCGTTTGTCAAAATATTTTGTTAAACCAGTTTGAGCTTTGAAGCTTAAAAAAAAAACAATTCGTCTATTACACTGACGAAATTCGAAATAATAAATTATACACAAGTTTTATTTTTAGTAACAACTTTAATGAAAAATAATGCAGTTTAAGGTTAATTTTTATATTTGACGGCTTATTTTACAATTTGTCGAGCTTCTTTTAAGCGCTTAAAACATTGCCCTATTAATAACCAACTACCAAAGCGGTTAACTGATAATTTTTGTTAGTTATTTTTAGTTTATATTTGTTATTATTAAAGTATTCATAGTTTGCAAATACTAAGAAAATGTTATTGTAACTCCAACGCATAAAAATTTAATAACTAGAGTGCACTGAGAGAATTATCTGCATTTTATTTATAAAATTTTGCATAAAAACAATGTAACTACACTGGAATATCGTAAAATTATTAAAATTTGTTTGAACTTTCCTTCTTTTGAATTATACACCCATAGTTCAGTTTGATGTCCTTGTTTTCTGATTTCGTCCTTTTACTTTTTTTTACAACTTTCTGATATCTTTTTAAATAACATATATATAAACAGAAGTGAAGAAAATTTCTTATTATTTTTATATTTTTTTAAAATTTCCCTCTCTTGAAGAATTCAGTTCACGGTTCAGTTTAAAGTGCTTATATCCGGTTTTTGCTTAAAATTTTGTTCACAAATATGCGATATATTTTTTAATAACATATAGAAAAACTAGAATGATTAAATTTTCCGAAGAATTTTAACTCTTTTTTTAAATTTTAATCTTTTGAAGGATACCCCTATGGTTCAATTTAATGTCCTTGTATTCTGATGTTTTCCTTGAAAATTTTTTCCCAGTCTTCCGATATCTTTTTAACGAAACTTTCCTAAGATTTAAAAAAAAAAAATTTTAATTTTTTTTATAAATTTCCTTCTTTTGAATGTACCCCCGTTTTTCAGTTTGATATCCTTGTATCCTGATTTCGTGTTTTAATTTTTTTCTCGAAAACCTGCAATACCTTTTCTGATAACTTATATACAAATTTCAGTGAAGAAATTTTCCTAAGATTGCAAATATTTTTTTGAAATTTCTCTCTTTTGAAGGATACACCCATGGTTCAGTTTGATGTTCTTGTATTCTAATTTTATCGAGAAAGCAAATAGTAAAATTGACATAAAAAGTCAACGAAAAATGCTATAGTGGCCAAATGAAAAGCAAAATTATGTCTGATGATATTGCATTGTGTTCTATTTCAATTTAACTAAAGTTAGCTACACTATGCTACAAATATTATGCATTAGAAAAAGGTAATATGTGTAAACACAAAATTGATCATAACAATTAGGAAAATGGCTAGAGAATTATAATACATTTAATTTGAGATACTTATAACTACACTCAGGGAACTTCTGTTTCAAAAATTTGTAGTTGTTAGGGTTGTAATACAGTTCCTTTATTTTTACTGTTAATGTCAGTCATTTGTAGAACAAATTTAATTTTTTACTAACCTTTTAGTTTATTTAAAAAAACAGCCCACATCAAATTATTGTTTTATGATTTTACATTAATTTTTTTCAGTTGGTTTTTGTTATTTAAAAAAATAAAAAAAAATAAATGTTTGTTTATTTTTAACTACCATGTGGTTCATTTTCACTACAATTGTTAGTCATTTTTTGAACATTAAAAAACAAACGACAATGTTAGTTGAATTTACTGTAATGTAAGTCGTCCTTTCTTTAAATGAAATTTCATTTATATGAATGTTTAATGTTTTGCATGGGATTGTTACCTCTTTCAAAACGTGTTCTGATGATGGGAGCCTAGAATTTTATAATAAAAATATTCCACCACTTTTTGAAGAAATATAACAAAAATTAAACACATTTAAAGAAATTGACAATCTGACGTTTAATAACGAAGTAATAAACTTCAACTAAAATTAAATCAAGTGTTAATTTTCAATTTTTGAAAAGTAAATTCATCATAAGACAGAGAAATAGATAGAAACCAAAAATATTGTTAAAGGAGCCAATGGAGGATTATAATACCTTTCATTCAAGATGCATATTATTTAAGTTCTCTGAAGTTTTAAGTGTTTTCGGGGAAAAAAAACTAAAATTTTTTTTTTTGACATTTACAAAAAAATTTAAAAACATTTAGAACTAAAACTTCAAAACTTCGTCCTTACAGATATGTGCGGAACTTTGTAACTTGATTTTTAACTTCGGTTAATAATTGTGGTCTGAAATGTTATTTGCTCACAAAAAGTGATTTTCGAAACACTGTGGCTCATTACAAAAAAGTAAACAAGTTAGAATTTTAATTTTAATCTTTTTTCACCAATAATATGAATGTGAAAGTTAAAGTTCCGTTTTAGAATTAATCCTCACTTTTCATAAGCTTCAACCCACAGTGCACTGCATTTGAACAACGGTAATTTGTCAGTACCCGGCATAAAAAGGTTTACCAAAAATACAGTAGATGAAAAATTAAAACAAAAAAATGATCAATTATGAAATAAATTTAATGTATTTTAAAACACATTTTATAGAGCTTATATATAAATTAGTTATATAGAATGAGGTTGAACTTTTCTGGTATATCTCAAACAAACCAAACAAAAAACTTAATAATTAAAAACTGGTTTACAATTTTTATTATTGTTTAGTATTTAAACATTATTTTTTTTTAGCCAATATATTATAACTAAAAAAAGGCCTAAAACTGGACTCCTTTTTGGTTGAACTTAATTTAAAATTCTGTTAATATAATATATTAATCAAAAATGTTTGAACAATTTTCTATTTCCTGCAATTAATGGAAATTTGAAAAAGATTAAATATGTGGCAACTTAAAGTGTTCAAAAATTAAAATTTTATATGCAACAAAAAAATAAATTTGTAAAATAGCGTATTTGGAATTAAATGTTTTTTTTTTTTTGGAAAAATGTTGAAAGAACCAGACTGGCCCATATTTGAGCAAAAAAAAAAATGTAAACAATATTTTTTTTTAGCTTAAACAGTCAATAAACTTTTTTATAAATGTCAATATGGAGAGGGTCATAAAATGACAACTTTTAACTGCTAAATTTTACAACTTTATAAATAAAAAAAACCCACGTTCTCATCACACAAAAGCCATTTGTCTTGGTAATATCAAATTGTGAATTTATTTAAGTTCTGTGATGTCAACTTATGCTCATCAATATGTAGACCAGTTAGACTGTTTGCCTTATTTTACGCACTATTTTATATATTATTAATGTATGTTGCCTTTTACTTATCGTAAAAATACCATCAAATAAGTTAACAGGTTTTAAACTTTAGTTTAATTTTGTTAATATAATACCACAAAAGGTATTTGGGTGCAGATTAAAAAAAAAAAAATATTATGAAAAATCATGTTTTTCCATTTGGTTTACTAAAATTTACTTTGGTATTTGTAAAAATTACGCATACTTTAACTTACTCTTTATGTAGACCAAACTATAAAGAAAAAAATTTTGTCTAACCCATTTTACACTGCCGTTGCTTTAAAGCAACACCTACATTTAAGGCCCGATAACTTTTGATATTAAGCAGATATAATAACGCAGTAAAAAGCATATGACAACTTGAGGTCTTATTTATGTTAACATTGGTTTCTATATTATTGCTATATTATTAATTAAAAAATACAATTTTTGAAATTTTTTATATGATTTTTTGAAAATGATACTAAAAAGTACAACTCTAATAAGACATATAAAAAAATCAACCATGGAAGATTTTTGTATCTGTTTTTCATACATAAAACAAAATTGAGGAACAAAACAACTTTAATTTTGCGTTGTCACCGGCTTGTGAAAATAATTGTCTATTAATTAAATAAAAGACAAAATAAAAGATTTAAATTTAATATGTATTTCTAAACTAAATATTTATAGATTAATAATCTAGTGCGACCAATTGCAAACAAACATATACAGACATGTAGACAGAATAAAGCGAAAGACAAAGACACACATCTTAGGTAGATTTTTATGGCTCCTTTTTCTTATTGCAAAAAAAGGGTTGTTTTTTTCGTTTCGTTTGTTTTTGTTTATTTTTTCGTTTCGTTTCTATAATTATCTTCGGCAGTTGCGTCCTTTAAAAGATAGCATCAGTTTAAACAACCATTGATGTAAGTAGTTGAAAGAAAATTTTTGTTATGTTATATATTTATTTCTATATATTTCAGATATTAAATTAATTCATGTCGTCAATGTGGGAAAACGAAAATTTTTATATTTCGTAATTATTATAAATTATTTTTAAAAGAATCACAAAAATATGTTTTATGATTTTCAGTAAATATATTAACTAAATTAAAATTTTTTTACAATTTTTTTGCGTTGTTTTCAGTCTACTAAAATTCAGCAAAAAAAATTATTAATTTTAGCAAGGCTTTTTTTATTTCTAATCCGCTAAGTGTTAGCAAAACTATTGCTAAATCTACTAATTTTGTTGCTAAAAATCAGCTCGCTGCTTTTCAGCAAAATATTTTGCTGACATTAGCAATTTTTTTGCAAGCACGCTCCTGACTAAAATTTTGCTGACAAATTTTTTGCTGGCTTTACAAACTTTTTTTTTTGAGTGTAGTATTTCGATCTGGTTAAAGATCTCATCAGAACCCGAAGTTTTAGAAAAGCTTCTATATTTTCTTGTTTACTGTGACAAATTAGCTGGTTTCTTCAAACAAACAAAAAAATTTAAAAAAATTGGTTAGGCAATGTTTCCATATTATTATTTTGAAAAATTGTCTAAAACATCAATATTTTTGAAAAATTCCCAAAAATTAGTGAAAATCCAATAGACAAAATTGTGTATTGCGGTAGGATAGATATTTGCTTTAACAACAAATAAAAATAATAATTTAAAAAAAATCTTTACCCGTTAATGTACATACAAAGCGTCAAATTTGTAATTTAAATTGTGAATAGCACCTCTAAATGCCGCAATAAGTGTACAACAACTTTAGAAAAAGCTTCCTCAAAAGATTTCCCACGGAATCGATGAGTGGTATACAATGGGTTAACATGATCGTAATATTTGGTTTGAAAGATTTTAATTTATCTACATTCAATACAACAAATGATTAAAACAATTTTTGTTGTAAATTTAAAATAATTTAATTTTTGATATGGTTAAATGATTCAGTGCACAGTGGGATTTATCACAAAATTCGGAACGAGGATAAGTAACGTAATATCGAGCTAAATTTTGATTTTGAACCTTACACACAAGACGTGGTGGCAATATTACCACCCAAAATATTGATCTTTTTGCAGATAAAATTTAAAATTTTGAGTGCTGGCCATTTTTTTAGTTTCTAATCCGATTTTCAAAAATATAACATATTTATAAACTGCTAGTAGATACTAACAAAAACCATGCATTTATATGTGTGTTACCTCTAACATCGAATAGTTCCCGAGATATTCCCATTTGAAAATGAGAAATTCCAAATTTGGTTCGACTCAGGTTCAGTTTTTTCGGAAATAGCGGAAATTAAATTAATTCTTGATTAAATAAAAAAAATATGAATGCAATATCTTGTTCCACTCAAAAGAACCATTCAATAAAACTAGAAACTAAAAAAAAATCAAATTTTTCCGATTTTTTTCCTCAAAAAGCACCAAATATTTTCTTGCTGAACATATAAAGTTTGCATACTATTCTGAAAGGTCTTTTTATATAAAACCGAGTTCCCAACAGCCACTTTTAAGGTTACCACAATTTTAAGGCAAATATCCTCTTTAACCCACTATTAAATATTGTGCACGGCCTCCAATTAGGTAGCGGACGCCTGTTGCAGATACTCCAATATGTGCTGTAAATGTAGACAAAAAAGCAAAAAATGTGAAAAATCACATTTTTGGAATTTTTATTTTATTTTTGGGAATTGTGGGATTGCTTACAGCAACTCATAAATTCGGACATAAATTTGCACATTTTTTACTTAAAAGTCTAATTAAGTAAAAAAAAGTCATTGGATAATGTATATTAATATATATTTTACTGAAATGTGACATGTGAAAAGGTCGATAATACTAATAATGAAGTGAAAATTTCATTTTAAACAAAAACTCAAATTTTTAACTTTCCTATTTAGGTTACCCAAGTCTTTGTTATAGCAAGAGAGCTACATGGGACTCTTTTTATAAATATCGTATTAATTTCCTTTCCAACGATACCAAACACTCTATATGATATATTTATAATTCCTTAATCTTCAATAGGAGAAAACCCCTAAGTCCGGCCGAAGGAAGAAAAAAAAATTCTTTTTTAATTCTAGGGGACCACATATTTATATTTTTTTTTTTTGGAAGAACGACCCATTAAGTGCAGTTTAGCCAATTTTTTTAACACAAGTCTCTTTAAAAGACTGCTGGTGCTTTTCGGGAAAAAAGCGAAAAAAATTGATTTTTTTTTAATTTATACTTTAAACGAATATTGTGTTTGAGTGGAACAATATATTGCATTTATTTATTTTTTTTTTTTTCTCTTTTCATCAAGAATTTATTTAGTTAAATAACTAGTATTTTAAAAGAAAATTCGCCCCGATATCTTCACAGAAAATGGACATGAGTACTAGCAGTTTACAAATATGTTACTTATTTGAACAATACGGATTATAACAAAAAAAATGGCGAGCACTCAAAATTTCATATTGCAGACCCGGAGGTGTCGGAAGATTCAAAATCAAAACATAACCTCGACATTACTTCACTTATGTCTATTTCCAAATTTCATTACAATCGGCACTATAAGTAAGAAATGTCGGATTATTAAAAAAAAATTTATGATATATCGCACAGTGCAGTGGCTTAAGGTTATATGACCTTACTTCAAAAAATGTTGACATCCGTCAAAAAAGGTCTTTATGAATTGAGAGGAACTTGTTCGACTATACTTAAAAGCTGTGACACAGAAAGATTCTCGATTCTTACCAAAATAATTAGTGGGCATTTAAAAGTGGAAAAATTAAAAAAAAATTACTTGAAACTTATAAGAGTTTTTTCATTTATTTTATTTTTTGCTCACGGTTTCTAACTTTCAGATCCAACCGAATACAAAATGAACTCACTGTACTTGTGAGATACATTCACTAAAAAAGTAATTTACATATCGCTGATTGGTGAAAAATTTCATGGTGGTTTAAAAGTGAAGCCAAAATATTCCGATTTTTAACTTTCGCAGTTTTTCCATAGGGTTTTTGCTCCGTTTTATGAAATTGAGTTTAGAAAACAGTATTTACGAAATGGTGTAATTTTATATAGCTTGGGGTGTACCAGGGGGGATACTAAAATTATAAACTTAAACTGAATTTGCGTAAATTTTTTTAAATGCATGCTTTTTTGCGTCTGACATTCACAATGATATTTGAAATTGGCTAGCGTATTGCGCGAACTGAGTTACTTTGTAAACAACACCTCTTAGTCAATTTTAAACGCAACCATTTTATGAACTCTTTAAAAATTTAGCGAAATTAAATTATTTTGCATCGCATATTATTATAAAAAAAAAACATGGCATGAGAACATAGTTAGGTGTCTAGAGTTGATCAATACAACGGACTTAATTGAGAAAGTGAAAAAAATTATAAATTTTTTTTTCATTCATAGCGGCTACAGCGGCAGTTTTTTCCAAAAAAAATTGCACTTAGTGACAACTAAAGCGGTGTATCAATTCTGCCAAAACGTAAATCACATAAAATATTTTCATGATTCTAATACAAAAATCGAAAAGTCATCAACAAATTCTTAAAAACTTTAAATTTTATGGAGCAAACCAAATTTTTATAAAAATCATCCATATATAAATTTTTAATTTTGCGGATTCAAAAGTATTTAATATGATTTCCTGCAAATAAGTAATCATGAACCCAAATAAATATCATTAGACCGGCAATAGTTTCGTGTTTTCCAAAATAAAAGCTGGTTTCTTTTTAAGTCCTACTATATGACAAAAAAAATTTTTGAGTGTATTTTTATATTTTTTGTTGTGGTATATATATATTGAAATACGATAAACGCAATGAGATCTACAAATTGATGTAGCTTTTATTTAATCTAAGCAAAAATATAATATTTTTGATTTGCTTGAAACTAAAAACCGAAATATTTTTTGCGCCGTTAATGATAAATGATTACCGCGAATGGATTTAGCATCGGATGACATACACACAAAAGATTATTTATGTCATACAATAAAACTTTTCGAAAATATTTTACCTCAAAGTGTCGTAAATTTTTGGAGTTCCCCATATACAATAACCAAGTATGTGTCTTAAGTCTTTTGTTTTTTTAAGATGAGTAAAACTATAACAGTAGTGAATTCATATGAAAAAACTGAAATTAGAGAAAAATTAATATTCAAAATTGAACGAGAAATAACTCAAAATGCCAAAAGTTAACAAAAATCTAAATCCATCAGTATTTAAATTACAGCGATTTGATTACATGTCAAAAAATATAACATGATGTAATAATCTCTTAAGGCTAAAATGTAAAATTTTGCTCCATTTGTAAAACTAGTTTCTGGCACTATTGAATCATTTACAATATTAAAAAAAAAATCCTACAAAGTGAACGCATTTTATTTCTTATAAAATTTGCGTTTAACGCAACAATTTTCCATTTTTTTTATTAGTTTTAATTTAAAGCCGCAATAAATAAAGTCTCAGCGGACTTTATAATATGGGTCTGTAGTAAACTTTTGTAAGTCCATGTAGATAATGTTTAGATTGAATAGCTGACAGTTTTTTTTTTTTTTTTGTTGGTAAAAAAAATACAATGTTCGAACATAAGTTTGCTTTGATTTAAGACGAAAAAAATAGTAAAAGATAAAAATCTTTGCATATGTTGCAACACGCAATACAAAAATTGTATACGCACATTTTATTCATTCTGGGTGCAAGTAAAAAGTTTGTCTACACACAGAAAAATAAAGTGACAACCGAATTAAAAAGTGTATTTTTGAAGCTGCAGCCAATAATTTTAGCTACTATAGCTATATAACAATGTGATTTTTAGTTTTTGTTGTGAAAATTGATATTAATTTGTAACAAGCGATTTTAGTAGAAGTATCTGGATTTTAGTTGGGAAATTTTTTTTTTCTGTGTGTAACATATTTATTGTTATGTTTACTGTATTTTTTAATATTGGTTTGCATATCTGAAATGTTCTTAAATTGGGACAATAAGTTCAATGCAGTTTTAAGTTTTGTAAGTATAATAAAGTTTTAAATGATAACTAAAGTTGATTGACTTTTAAATATTTACTTTATATTGTGACTATTTTGAACTGCTAGAAACATACAGTGAAAATTATTAATATATATTATTAGACTGTGCAATAAATTTTAGTTTTTTTTTCTCAAACATTGAAAAATCAATTATACGGGAAACTAGAGACCACATATGGGTCAACTGAATTTTCAGTTTTTCAGCATCACGTCAAAATTTCTTTTAAAAAAAACTTTAAAATTTAAATTTTTCCAAATATTAAAATACTTGTACTCGTTTTAGTATGGGTTAGAACCTGTGCTGTTTTTAAAAAATACTAGTTATAAATTTTCACTATAAAAAGTTTTACAAATATTTAATCTTTCAATATTTTTAATGATTCCAAATTCGTCACGAGCACTCAATCAGCGTTGCTCAGTTTTACCTAGATTAATGAACATTTTTACAAGCATGTTGGTATTAAAAATTACCAAAAGCGGTTTACCGGTTAAAAAGTTATGAGTAAAAATACGAAGGTACCTCTAAATTTTGAGTGCAAATTGGTGTATTTCAGTACAAATTCATTTCTAGGCGATAGAAGTGAATCATTTTCTATTTTCACCACCGAAGTTTTTTTCAAAACAGAAATTGTTTTTCAAAACAAAATTGTTTTTCATCACAGAAATTGTTATTCACCACAGAAATTGTTTTTCACCTCAGAAATGCGTTTTCAACTCAAAAAATGTTTCACATCTTTAATGATTTTTTACCACAAAATTGTGTAAATTACATCTATAATACTTTCTCATTTTATTTATAACAAAAGCACAGTTTTTTATTTGCTATTAATAATTATTTTACTTTGAATTTTAGAACGTTTCTCGATATAAAAGATAAAATTTTATATAAATTAGGAATTGTTAGTGGTCAATAATTTATTGCCTACTAAGTAGTTACATCAAAAATGTATCTTTTGTAGTGATAGGTCAAAACTCCCTTGGGAAAATTTTCAATTTTTGTTTCTATAAGAAAACTTTAAATTTTTGGTAAAACTGAGCAAGAAAAGTTGAATTGATGAAATTTATGTATATTTTTCCGTATATCAAGCGTTTAGCTTTGGAGAAATTTATCACACAGGATAATGAAGGATTAATTTTTTAGGATTATTTTTGATCCTGGAAAATAATAATCAATATATTTGTTTTTAAACAGAGGATCTCTCCTTTCATTTGATACCAATATTAAAGTCTCATCATGAGCACAAGTATTTTAATATTTTTTTGAAAAATCAATACTTTAAAGTCCTTTCAAAATCAATTTTGACGCTATGGCGCACAACTGAAAACCCAATTTAGCTATATATGGTCTCTAATTGCACATATATATTGATTTGTCCAAATGTGAATACTACAATTGCACGGTGTTATTATTATTAAAGCCCTTGATCGTTTTCATTTATCTCATTTAATTTTTGAGCATACTGTAGATATTAAAAATAAAATTCGTTTTTTCTGTGCAATGAAGTTTTTGAAACAAATGCGATCTGGTGCTTTTTAACGTCTGGTGCAAACAACATTATTCTTGCTTATTTAGTTAACGAGATAAGAAGGTTTATTTTATTGTATTTTTGCACAGATGACTTATTATGACTTTCTTGGGCCATTAGTTGATTTCGAGAAAAGCACGACCTTAAATCTATCAGCGATTGAATTTGACTATGGCAATGGGGCTATTCGAGGTGGGATTTGACTTCAGATGAAAATATTTTTTCTCTTTAGATATTTAAGTTAGAAGGAAAAGTTATTATTTTTATATATATTTTTTGCCAAATGGCTTAATGACTTTCTTGGGTCAAACCCGATATCCGTTTTCATTTCCCTTATTTAGTTTAGCAGACACGGACGGTATTCCAAATGCAAGCCCTTTTCTTTCTTTTTGTTTAAACTACTAAAAATTAGTTAAAAATTAGAATGCAGAAAAAAGTGCCAAAATTCGAAGATTTTTTTTTTTAAATATTAGTAAGATAAGAACAACAAAAATAAATCGTTAAATCTACAAATATTTAGGTTATATTTGAGGTAAATTTTAGTTAATTGAAAGTAATAAATCATAAAAAAATGTGAAATTTTTAAAGTTTTTATTTTGGAATTTTTTAATGCGAATAAAAAACTTCCCTTCTAAAATCAGCAATCTACAATTTTTTAGCAAGCATTTTTGTTGGTTTTAGCAAAATATACTGTTATTTGCATTGTACTAAATTTAAGGTAAATATGTCAAACATTTTGTTGATACTACAGTTTTTGTTTGGTATAGAATTAAAAATGCTTTTTTTTTTCTTTTTTCGATTATATTATTTTTAAGATCTATGATACGTAGGGCCCTCTACACCCGTTTGCAAATTTAGCTTGCAGCGCTATTTTCGAAAAAACTTACAAATATATCGAAATTACAAGAAAATAATTTTTTTTAACAAAATCGCAAAATGTGGAAACTTTACTCAGCGAAGACGCTAAACTGGCTATCACACAGGAGAAAACCCCTAAGCCCGGCCAAAAGCCGGTCACGCCAAAAAGCTTTACTCAGCGAAGCCCCTAAACTGCCTATCACATTGGAGAAACCCCCTAAATCCGGCCGATCACTGGAGGAGAAACCTCTCAAGACAATAAATTGTGAACTATTACCTCCATGTGGTTATGCCTGGGTAATGTTAATGATAGCAACTAAAAAGTCATATTTTCATATAAAATTCATTATTTGAACAATGAATTTTAGAAAAATAATCAAAAACAAAACATTAAAAAAACTTCCTCCCCATTTTTGTATTTAAAATATACTTTAAATAGCTCTAGAGGGCGCTATGTATCATGGATCATAAAAATAATAAAAATTTTCTAAAATTTCTTTTCATTTGAGTACCCACACTTGTATGTTTCTAGGCATACCGGTTTTTGTGGCCACAGGGAGTCATATTTTTTATTTTTACGAACGACCCTTAATTGCAGTTTTGCCAAAATTTTTGCTAATTTTAGCTGAGTAAATTTCTTTTTTGAATTAACTAAAATTTAACTCGAATATAACTAAAATTTTGTAATTAATATTTAGGAAAAAAATCAGCTTATTTTAGTAGTGTTTTCTACAACGTCCTTTTTATATGATTTTTAGTAGATTTTTCTGCTTCTTTTACATGTTTATTGCTGTACTCAGAAAAGTTCTACAGTTACCTCATGACAGTTATTTGTGCAGTAATGCGTTTGTAATTGTTTTAACTGCACTTGCAGTTGTTTTACTTAGAAAAATAATTTTTAATGTTTTTGAGGGTTGCATTATTAAACAACCTACCAAAATTAACGCATTTTCGGTAGCATTTATGTTATGCAGTTCAAAAGATACAAAAACAAAAACGAACATGGCCGTGTGGCAATCGGCTTGTTATACACTTTTTTTATCTTTCGTGTAAAAGAGAATGTTAAAGAAGATAGGCGAATAAAGTGAAAATGCTGTACATTGTATTAAATAAATTAAATATTAAGGTAAGATTTGGAATAGAAAATAAATGTATTGAATACTATTAAATGTTGTATTTTTTTTTTCTTGTAACTCTTTAATATTTATATATTAATTCAATGTGGTGAAAATACATCAAAGAAACAATATTCCTTCTCTTACCGACAAACATGTGGCAGAAATTATTTCGAAAAATAGCGTGGAAGGTGAATATTAAAAGTGATATTTTATGTAAATATAGTTTTACAAAAGTGTGTTAATTAAATAATAAAATCAGATTAAGAATATTTAAAAAAAAGGTTTTTATTTTATAGTTTTTTAAATGCTGGTAATGTTGTTTTACTACATTCTACAGTTAATTTTAACAGTTAAAAATTACTACACATTGCAGTCGAGTAAAATGCAAATATAGTGTACAACTTTCAAACTGCAAATGTTGTTATTCTAACTGACATTCGCAGTTGATTATACATACATAATTTTCTTAGTGTTTGAGTTTAGTTTTCGGAGTAGAACATGTAGATTGTGACATCTGGTGTCAAAACTCTTTCGCTAGCACTTAAATTTTTCGAGATATGTCGCTTTAGCAGTCCTTAAGCGATTTTCCTATTTATTTTGTCGCTGACTTTCAAATGAAAGTTTAATAATACCTATTAAATGTTTAATTGAAAATGAATATGGTGCACACAAACCTCTAATAACAATAAATTGAAAAAATGACTGAATTGAAAGAAATCACCGAAACTAAAAAAAAATAAATCGACAAAATTTAAAAACAACAAAAATTAAAAACTTATATAGAAGCTATTTTTTCATTGTTGGCAATTTTTTTAAAGATTGGCAATTTATTTATTTTTAAGGATTATTTCCAATTTTTGGCGATTTTTTTCACTTTGGTGTTTTCTTTTTTAATTGTATTATTTTTTCAAATATTTGAACTTTGGCAATTTTAACGTTTTGTTTTCAATAGTGATTTTTTTCAATTTATTTTAAATTTTAGCGATTCTTAAAATTTTGGTGATTTTTTTTAATTGTTTTTGTTAATGTGGGAGCTTTTTTAATTTTGAAATTTTTTTAATTTTAGAGATTTTTCTAACTTTTTTTACAATTTTGGCGATTAATATTCAATTTCAATTAAATTTTAAAAATCTACTAAATTTTTTTTTTAAATTAAAAACAATATTCAGTTAATTTTTTTATAGACGTGATTAAAAATTTAATTGAAGCTAAATCAATTACATAGTAACCAAATATTTTAATGGATACTGCAATTTCCTTAATAGTAGGAAATTCAATTAAACTTTTAAAAGCATTTACAAATATTTCAATTTGAGCAATATTTTTTGTCTTTTTCCTAATATTTAAATTTTTTAAATATCTGAAGGATTTCTTAAATTGAAGCTATTTGTGTATTAGTTCTGGATTTATCATTAATTCTGTTTTCAATTTTGGCGATTTTATTCAATTCCTTAATTTCTAGCGCTTTTTATTATATCAGCTTGGTTTTATTTTTGAATATTATTAATTTTGACTATTTGCTTAAGCCATCTGTGAAAAAACATAAACATTTAATTTATTAATTTTTTTCATATGCCACAGATATTTGTCTTTTATTACGTTTTTTGATTGATTTTTGTTTAATTTCTTTAGATTTTTTAAAATTCAAGACGAACAGATTTTGCTTTACATTTTGACGATATTTTTTATATATTTTTTTTTTTAATTTCCACTTATAACGAGCTTGCAACCTCCGCATATTTGCAAAAAATAAAGAAAATTATTTATTTTAGCTAGGTTGACACATGTATTTCGATCTGGCAAAAGATCTCATCAGATCCTAAAGTTTAAGGAAAACTAGGACCTCCAGAATTGGCAGAGCTCTGACAAAAAACTAATTGAAGCATCAATTTTGCTCAATTTTCCCGATATTTTTAAATTTGACGAATTATTAAATTTTGGTGATTTGTTTAAAATTTTGTGAATTTTTTAAATACTAGATTTTTCTTGAATTTGACGACTACTTCCCAATTTTTTTTTTCGATATTTTACACTTTTCATTCAAGTTTTAATAGTATTTACTAAAAATTTGTTAAAAATTAAAATCTCTATTCAATGAAATTGTTAATAGATATGATTAAGAGTCATGCGTTAAAAAAGTTCGGTCACTTGGGATGAAATCACATATGTATACAAAAAAAAATGCATTAGTTAAACAAAATTGTTGGTTTTAAACACACATGTTGAAGCTATGTTAAAGCATGACTTAAACATTTTTATTTCATTCTCCTAATTAACACGTCTAGTAATTAAACTTTAACATCTTAATTTATATTTTACCATTAAATCTTTGTTAAATATTTTATAAAAATATATATCTAAAAAGAATTCCTACTCGCGTTGGCGTTTTTTTCAACACAACTTTATCATATAAATAACAATTTTACAACCACCACCTTCACCAAGATAAATATATATAAGCGAACTATAAAAAACCAATTCAAATAATCGTAGTGTAACAAAACATTAAAGTTATAGGTAAGTAACTTTTTTCTGTATAAAAAAAGGCTGCTTAGCCGGATGATAAACATTATTTACAAAAAATTTGCTACTGTTTCCTTCATTTGGTTTTTGGCAGTTGATTGAGTGATAACATGAGTGTTAAGCCAACCTTAAGTTTAAATTTCTGTTTTTTTTTTACTTTGGGTATGGCAAAGTGATTAGTTTGTCTATTAACAAATTTATCCTCCCACACTTCAAAAAATATTTTTCAATTTAAAATTTGTAAACGCTGGGAAAATGTTATGCGTATATATAAATAAAAGACTTAAGACACAAACGTGATGCTAGTGTGCTCAGCAGCAATTTATGATGTTTTCATAGGTTAAAAATTTGACATAATAGGAATAATAAGCGTTGAAATTGGTGTCAATTAAATATTTTATTTCAAAGCTTATCCCTGGTAAAAATGTTAATATGGAGTTTAATAAAATTATATCACATTTGAGAAGTTGCCATTTATATGCACATACAAATTGATTTGAAAAATTCGTCAGCTACATGTATCTAATTACATCAAATTAGATATAATTTGAATACAATTTTTATCCAAGATCTGTCCATATTCGGGACATTAAATTATATCTAATTAGATATAAATATATCTGATTTTATAAAATTTTATCCGATAGTAAGTATGCTTTCAGTACCTTAAAGTTATGCTTAAAAGTGTTGAAGTTTAAATTTTTAGAAATCAACAGTTTTAAAGACCAAAATTTGTTTAAATGAAACAACGAAATGATTAAAAATTATCAAGAACAAATTTTGTGTTTCAAATATATGTATATATTTATGTGGTATTGTCTTATAAAATGTATACAGTTTTTACAATTATATAAAATAAATCACTTGCATAATGATTTCGTTATGAAATACATCTGGTTATATGTGAAGCCATATGTAATAGAGTCTTAACTTGCAAATAACTTAATTTGATATTGAACTTTACCAAAATATGTATGGGATTATATATAATGCTATATAAAATTATAAAGAAAATATTTCCAGTATGCTGTCACATATAGTTTCATAAGACTTAGCAAGTGACCATATATAATCATTAGTGTCCGACCGAACAGTTCGGCCAAAAAACTATATTTTGTCGGTTTTTTTGATATCTAGAGGCAATGATGACAAATTTTGGTATTGGAAACATGTTTGTTTAGCCGACTTAATTCGATTTTGTGTATAAAACTTAAGAGAAAAGCCGAAATTTAGCTATAAAGTTAAAAGTTCGGCCGCCGAACTATTTTCAATTTGGCCGAACTTTCTCATGCCGAACAGTGAATTCATTGCTTAACTACAGACTTCCGGCCAAATTTGTCCATAATGCTTTAAAATATCGAATATAGACCAAATGCATTTTCTGGCCGAACTATTCGGTCGGACACTAATAATCATATCGATCTCTACATATATTTGGGTTATTATGATATGACTTATGTAGTTATATGTGGAGTTAGATTTGGAGACATATAATAATATCAAGTAACATAATACTCACAATAAAAATAATCAGATGTATTTATATATAATGATATTAATCATATTATACACACAACAAAATAAAACTCATAATTTTTTATGAACATGTTTATATTTTTAAAGGTTCATACTATTTATGAAATTAACTTACTATTTATGAAGTGTTCCTAGTTTCCCTATCATTTATGAAAAGGTACATAAAATTCCCAGTATTTTTGCAATTTATGCAAGTTTCTTAAGTATAAGGATTTTTAAGTACTTTTTCATAAATATTAAAGAAGAACCTTGTCATAATTTAAGAACCTTATCATAATTTGTGAGACACAAACTTTCCCAGTATTTTTTATGAACTGTTCATAAATGTTATGAAAAAGTTCTTAAATTAGTACATTGGCAAATTTTACATAAAATATTCATAAAGAGTATGAAATTTTTTTTGTGTGTATATGCCTAGATATAACAATTTTTACCCGGGAAGTCAGAATATTTGATCTTGAAAGTTTTGATTACGTAAAAATTAACAAAACACAGTATATTTTTATAAGTTCCTAAAACAACTCTGCTTAGCTCTTCACCATAAAAAAAATTTCGCTAAAAATATTTAAATGATCATCTTCCTGTTTTAAATACTTAATTTTACCTCCAAAACAATTCTAAAAATTTTTTAATAAACTCATAAATCTTACTCATTAAAACAAATTAACATTTTTCAGAGCGAATTAATACATTTTTTTATATAAAAATTAAAAAATTTTAATAAACACCTAAAATGCAAAAGGGCGTAAAAACAAAAAATTCAAAATCGAGTTTTTGATAAGCAGTTGCTGCCTTTATATGCTTCCAAAATAGCGCCTCACCGCCATGCATACTATAAAGCAATTATTTAAGGCATTCTGTAGTGCTTCCCAAAATGCCTTCTTTGAAACAATAAAGTATGCATACAATGAAGCAATAAAGTATGCATACCATGAAGCACTAATGTTGTCAACATAAAAAAAGAGCTTCTTAGTGACTAAGAAGGCATTAATTTATTGCTTATAAGAGCACATGAAAGAAGCGCTTTAAAAGAGACATACCAAGTGGGACATCGTGAACAAAAATCATGCCTTCTGGAATGCCTTCCGGAAGCGCTTCATAATTGAATAATGCCTTCCGGAAGCGCTTCTTTGAAGCACTATTTTTGATGGGTTATGATGCACTAGACTAAGTTACATGTCCGTACAAAATTTTGCATTTTTACCTAAACAAATAATGATTTTCTGAACGTAATTTAAAAAGCGGTAACACCAAGTGCATGAATTTCAAAAACGAAAAGGCGTTACAACACATTTGTATGAAAAAGGCAACTCTTTTTGTCAATTTTTGTTAGAAAAAATACTAATATCCCAAAAAAAATTTCAATTTGGAAGCTGTATCCCATTTCTTATGTTCAATGTTGTTACGTCTTTTTGGTTCAGAAAAAAAACCATGCCAAAAAAGCGTAACAATCATGCTTCGAAGAATACTAACAATAATAAAAAATTCTTCAGATAAAAGTCTGTAAATTTTTTTTTTTCGAAAAATACTAAATAATATCCCAAAAAATTACAATTTTAAACTCATGTTCAATGTTTTGTTTTAGAAAAAAACATGCCAAGAAGTCGTAACAATCATAACCCGAAAATTATTATCAAAGAATAGAAAAATATTTCAGAAATACGTCTTTAGTCGTGTTTTAAGCAAGAGAAAAAAAAAGAATATACCTTTAAATCTAAAACATCTTTAATTCTCCTGTAAAAATATAAAAAGTGTTGTTACGCCTTTTTGTGTTTCAGGCGACGATATACAAAAAAATGTGCACAGCAGCAAGTAAATATTTAATTGCTATTTTTATTGTCAAATCATATCATATATAGCAACAATAGCACGAACAATGCAATTAACAAGTGTTGAAGTGTGTATTTAAATTTAATTTCCGTTAAAAAAAAAAAAAATAACAAATTCAATTTAATATAACTACTACATATATTCAGACAAAACGAAATAATAGAAATCAAAATAATGAATGGTCTGAATAAGACAACAATTTAAACATTATATAAAAGAACAATAACTAGCAATAAACACCTTATTATCAACAATTCATTTTAATTAAGTTAAAAGACTCTTAGTAAAACTGTTGTGTTTATGATATTAAAAGGTTTTCATGATTATTTTTAATAATTACGCTCATAGAAATAAACCTACAAAAAACTGCAGAAAAGGCTACTAAAAATTAATTAAAATGAATACAGAAAAACTTCTGAAATTATCACAGCCAGCATATTGCTTCCCCTGATTCAAAATTTCTGCCGCACACACGAACTTCTCTCGAATTTAAAAGAAGGACTTATAGTTAACATCCCCAAAAAATGAAACCTGTCGGAATGTAGGAATTGGTGGGGCATCACCATCCTTAGTGCAGTTAATAAAGTAATAGCCCAGATAATAACACACTGTACTTGGGGACCTTAGACCCGAACAAGCTGGCTTCCGGCCCCCAAAAGTCTTGTGTAGACCACATCAATAGTATACGTATAATTTTAGAACAATCCACAGAACTTCGCGCACCGCTTTACCTTGTATTTATCGACTTTGAAAAAGCTTTCGATACAATAGATCAAAACGCTATATGGGGCGCTCTTGCCTGCAAAGGGGTTCCTCCTAAAATCATTAGCCTTACCCAGTCTTTATACTGTGATGTTAAATGCCGTATTGTCCACAATAATGCTTTGAGTGGCAGTATTAATGTCGTGGCTGGCGTCCGCCAGGGCTGTGTGTTATCCCCCTTGCTTTTTAACATCGTTCTAGATGTTATAGTTCGCAATGCTACTAGAGTAAATAGAGGTATCAGCTGGGGTCTCAACCAACAACTCGAGAGCCTAGAGTACACAGACGATATCTGTTTACTTTCTCACAGCTATGAAAATATGAAATCGAAGCTAAAGTGCCTCGAAACAGAGGCAGCAAAAGCTGGCCTGAAAATAAACATTGCAATACCGTGAACAGTAACAAATTTCGCATAGGAAATATTGAATTGGAAAAGGTTACGTCATTTTGCTACCTGGGTAGCATTTTAACAAATACAGGTGGTTCCAGCAATGATGTTGCGTATCGAATATCTAAAGCTAACCAAGCATTCTGTACCCTCCGGTCGATATGGAAATCTTCGGCATTATCCAGGTACACTAAGATAAGCATCTTTAACTCCTGTGTCAAATCTGTGCTGCTTTATGCATGCGAGACGTGGAACACAACAAAACACGAGATAAACTCCCTACAAGTGTTTGTTAATCGATGTCTACGAAGAATCCTAAAAGTTTTTTGGCCTAACACCATATCCAATGGAGAACCTTGGAGACAAACAAACCAGCGGGCAATCCATATAGAAATAATGAATCTCAAATGTCGTTGGATTGGTCACACGCTGCGCAGACCTCCAGGTGACGTTGCTAAAATCGCCATTGAGTGGAACCCACAGGGTAGGACGAGAAGAGTAGTATATATATAATAGATCTTCATATTTCATTATATCGTATGTTTATATATTAGCATATCTTGTATATCTGCTCATATGAAATAGATATATATGATCATATTAATCAAATATAATTCTATAAATTTTATATATAATTATGTATGGCAAAACATATCATTATATATTAATATATATAGTAAAATTTAGTGAAAAAAATTCGAACACATTTAGCACCGTTTAAATATAGAATATAAATGAGTTTCAAAATTTACTGCAAAAAATATGAAATACTACGTTTTGTATTATATATTTTAATGTATTATATATTTTATTAAAATACTTAAAAACAATGTTATAATTATTAGGTTTTAAACACACGAACATATAGACTAAAGAAGAACCAAGGTACTCAACATCTGTTAAATTTTATATGACAACTGGTTTTAAGAGAAACAGTTTTAAGAGGTTTTTTAATGCTTATTTTTTAGTATATATAAACAAAATTTTGTGTTAATTATACAAAACGTATGCAGAGAATACATTAAACAACACAAATTAACTTTAAAATTTAATTAAAATTGCTTAAAAGCATGCAAATTAATTAATTAAAAGTACCACTTTATTTCCAAACTCTCTTTAAAGCCAGTTGAGGATTTTTAGAAGAGAGCATTGGAAACGGCTTGTTTAAGAAAAATAAACACCAAACTCTTATAACATGCGTAATAGATTCTAAATTTTTAATTTTAAATATTAAATATTTGCTCAGTTCCACTGTAGACAATATACATTCTACCACTGATCCAGTTTTGTGGTTAACAAAATAGTTGTTTTGAACAATCTGAAATTGCTTAAGTACTAAATAGGGAGATTTATCAAACGCTCTCAACTTGGCAATGCAATATATGTTTTAAAAACAAATCACAGTTTTCAAATGTTTCCAGAGAAAGGACTATCAATGAAAAAGTATTAGATTTTGGTATATCCCCCTGACATGACAAAGTAATGTGGGTGGGAATCAACAAAGTAATGACAAAACTGAGGGCAGATGAAAAAAGCAGGATATAAGAAGATTTTAAAAGTCAAACAGGCTTAAGCATTGATAAGCCACTTGCGGAAGTACAAAATATGGCAATACAGCGAGAAGGTTTTTTTAGAGATGTTTAAACTACTTAAAGTATAACAAGTATTGTGAAGTATTTGCTTCGAAATTTCAACATCATATTAATGGCGGTGAATAGCCAACATAAAGTTAATGCCTCAAAATATATGCCGATGAAATAACTTTTATTACACTTAGAATACTATGTAGGTAAAGACCACCGCAAATGTAGTTAAAAACAAATGAAATTTCACTTAAAGAAAGGACGACTAACATTTCATTAAATTCAACTAAAATTGTTATTTGTTTTTTAATGTTCAAAAAATTAACCACAATTGTAATAAAGGGTCCGCCAAATAACTTTTTTTTTTGAAAATGTTATAAAAAAAAAACTACTGAATATTTTCTCAAATTTCTTTTTTTATTTGAAAGTACAATCCTTCCGGTTAATAATGGAAAATAATTTCATTCAAATGGCTGCATCGGCTGGCCATGCAGTAGCCTACACGATCGGTCCAATTTTTAAGCACATTATCGATTGTGTGCAGCTGTATTTCACCAATGGCTTCACCAATATTGTCCTTTAAAGCGTCAATTGTCTCTGGCTTGTTGGCGTAACACTTATCTTGACGGCACCCCACAAATAATAGTCCAACGGTGTCAAATCGGAGCTCCGAGGTGGCCAAACGACATCAGCTCTGCGGCTGATAATGCGATCTTCAAAAACAGGGCGCAAGACATCGAGTGTAGCTTCGGCTGTGTACCACGTAGCGCCGTCCTGTTGAAACCAAATGTTGCCAATATCCTCCTCTTCAATTTTTGTGAACAAAAATTCGTTCAACATGGCCCGATAACGATCGCCATTTTTCACATTCTTTCACATTTTTCACATTTCACACGCATTCTGCAACATTACCATGATTTTCAAAGTAATGTCGCAATATTTCCCAGCGTTCTTCAAGCGTATACACAACCATATTCGTTCAGCGGAAGGATAAAACTAATTATCTGTCAAATCAGACATGAGCTAAGTGTTACCATTCACGAAATAAGAACTAGTTGAAAAAAAAAACGTAGATGGCGGACCCTTTAGAAATTAACCACGTGTTAGTAAAAAACGAACAAGCATTTACAAAAAAACTGTAATAAATTAATGTAAAATCATAAAACAGTCAACAAACAAACCACATTGTTTTTTTTTAATGAATGAATATTTTTAAAGCAGAAGTTCCCAGAGTGTATCCAACCAACAGTTCATAAGGTACTGTGTCATGGAAAAATCATCATTGACTCAAGCATTCTTCGTCTAGGTGAACTAACAGAAGAAGCTCAGGAAGCGAGGAATCGAAATTTAAAACATGCTCAATTGTTTAGCTCCAGAAAATGTTCAAGACCATCACAGAAGATATTTTCAGATATATGAAGATATTTTCAGTGACCTATTGCTGTTGGATTTTTATAACACATTGACATCTGTAATTAATTGAGAAATAAAAGACTTGCTTTACCATTTAGATATAAATCATGATGTGTTCGATTATTTTGTATTAAATAAAGAACTAATATAAACAATTTTTTGCAATTTGTTCATAAACATCTTAAAACACTTTTTACCTAACCCAATTATATAAGATATGAATACAAAGACACATAAGAAATATATGAATAAGGAGTAGTGTTTGGTATCGTTGAAAAGGAAATTACCTGTAGATTGCGACATTTTCAAAAAAAGTCCCATTTAGCAATCTTGGTAGAACAAGAACTTAGGTAATCCTAATAGGAAGTTAAAAATTTCGGTTTCCAAAAATGGGATTTTTTATATGTTTTCCTGCTATATCGTTATTTAACCCTCTAACTGGCAAACGATGTTTTGCAACGAAATTCATAGCATGTGCTCCACTCGAAAAACAAATAATAAGTTCTTGAACAAATTTGTTTCTCGTTGTCTAATTTAGGCGATATGAGCCAAAATATTTTAGGATGCATTTTGAAAACTAAAGCATATAAAAGAGAGGTTTCGGACAAAAAAAAATTTTCTCTTACGCTAGAAAAACTATGCTTTTTTCTGCTCCTAATTTCGCTTTTTGGAAAAAGGGAAATTAGGCGAAAAAGTATCTAAACTTCAACGCTTTGCTATTAATACTTAATGACTTCTTTCTGTAAAATTTCGTAAAAATCTGTTTATTAGTTTATAAATTAAGACGATGTCCTTTATAGGAATCCTAATAAAATCCTGTGAGTCCTTGGACTAAAGTAAGGACTTATTATTTAAGATAAAGCTTCAATCTTACTTATATTTTATTATAAATAGTTTTTAGTCAACTTAAATTGGTTTTTTAGATTTTTGAAAACTATATTTTTTTAAATATAATTAATTTTTGAAATTTTACGAAATTTTGATTTTGAAGCTTTCTCGCTTCCAAACCGTGGACGGCATACGAAAAATTTCTTCGTAAAATATTTAGCAAATTTAGTTTTCTATCGGAATAAAAATAAGTTTTCTATTGGAATAAAACGCTCATCTGACGCATTTGTGGTAAATTTTATAGGGTAGCCCCTGAGGCAACCTTACCTGTTGGATGGTTAAAGCGGGGATTGGAAGAGACTTATCCAGTAAATTAGGTATATATTGGAGTGTCTACAACTGGCTTCCGCTACCTAATTGGAGGCGTGCAAAAATTTTAACAGTGGGTTAAATTTAATATTTGCCTCAAAAATGTGGCAAATTTAGAAGCGGCTCATTTTTATATAAAAAGACCTTTTAGAAAAGTATACACACTTTATATGTTCAGAAAGAAAATATTTATCTGAAGCTAAAAGACTGTTGGTGCTTTTTGGGAAAAATTTGAATTTCTTGTTCTACTGAAAAACTACATTTATTACTTTAAACGAATGTAGTTTTTGAGTGAAACAAAATATTGCATTAATTTTTTTTTTTTTTGCTTTTCTTTTTATCAAGAATTTGTTTAGTTAATAACCAATATTTTAAAAAGAAAATGGTCCCGATTTCGTCCCGCTATTCGAAAAAGACTGTACTTGAGTCTGACCAAATTTGGAGTTTAACATTTTCAAATGGGAATATCTTGGGAACTATTGGAGATAACACACACATGCAAGATTGCAAATACGTTTTTGAAAATCGGATGAGAAACAAAACAATGACGAGCACTCAAAATGTTGTAGGCTAAAAGTACTCAACTTTGGGAGCCATATTGCCGACCCCGGCGGGTCTGGGAGGTTCAACATAAAAACTTAAACACAATATTACGTTACTTATGCCTGTTTCAAATTTCATTGCAAAAATTCTGTTCTTTATCCCACTGTGCGTGCGCGTGCTAATTTCTTTATAATTATTATCAATTTAAATAAATTAAAAATAAATATTGACATAAATAGAATACACCCATAAAATTTATATATTTTTTATTAAATTTAATGACAATTTTAACAGTTTATTAACTTAAATGTTTATTTGTTCTTTTTTATCGTGTGAATTTAGCAATTATTTTTTTTTTATCTGAAAACAAAAACAATTTATGACTTTTTCTAAGCATGATTTCTATATTTTTCTGTAGTTGTTTTTATCGTTAATTTAAATCTATGGTTGTTTGTTAAACTTAAAAAAAAAAACAAATTCAACTCAATGAACTTGACTTAATTGTTCAAGCAACTATAAATAAATTGCTGTTGTTGGTTTATAAAATGCATGTTATGAACCAATTATTTTGAAAGGGGTATGAGTCCCTTTGTTTTTAAAATGAAATATGGATTTGTATTTCTACGTTTTTAAACTGCAAACAGCAACTTTGTACAATATTTTTATACAGATCGCATCACTGGACTTTAGATTTATTTATAATTAAAAAAAAATACATATTTATTGCGGATATCCGTGTTTTTTTAATATGGTTATTTCTATTTTTTTTATACACTCACAAGATATTTTCCATAAAAGTTCAACAGTTATTTAAAAATTTAATCGGTAAAGTTGTTTTAATGGAATATACAGTTAAAATACCAAAGAAATATATTTTTTAACTTTCTGGCTGTTATTCAATAAACAAAATAAGCAAAACAAAAAACGGACTTTCGGTAATAGTTAAAATATTCAGTTAAGTTGTTATAATTTATTGAGTATTGAAATAAACGAGAAAAATCTATTGCTTTTATCGATTTGTCAATTAATTTTTCAACTGTTGAAAATAAACTAAAAAATACAATTGTTTTAAACGAAAAGTAAGTAGTCCTGCTTTTAACTGATTTCAATTAATTTAATGTGTATATTCAGTAGTCTTTACGGAAAAAATATTGTGAGTGCACGAATGGCCCCACCACTCACTTACCCAACCTTACCGACCGAGAGGGCTCGTCCCCATAACGTGGAGACTGCGTAAACAGCAGAGCGCGTGCCTTGGCGGATTTTAAAATGATAAGTAAGAAAAATGGCATGAAGTATTCCGTAAAATCAGCTACAGATTAAACATCAGATAATAATAATAATATTAACCATAAATGTTGTTAAAATATAAATATCACAAATCAGAACATTCACAAACAAAATTGATGCAACAACAAGCAACTAAAGGGTGTTTTTATAGAGGTATAGAACTTTGAAATGGAATAAAACAAAGATGAATTTTTTAAATTGACATGAAATTTACTTCATTCGAAAGATAATCTAATGGCATTATAATTTAAATATGACTTCTGGCATATGACTTCTGGCATATGACCGACACGGTCTGGAGGTCCAATTTTCGATGACTTTTTCCAACATTTATGGCCGTATATTGGCAATAACGCGGCGAATGTTGTCCTTCAAGTGGTCAATCGTTTCGGGCTTATTGGCGTAGACTAGCGACTTCACATATTCCCACAGAAAATAGTCCAACGGTGTTAAATCGCACGATCTTGGAGGCCAATTCACGGGTCCGAAACGTGAAACTATGTGGTAACTAAACGCATAGTTTCACCGAATCTATGCCTTTCTCGGTGATCGTGTGGCTTCAATTTTTGCACGAGTTAGATTTTGTAAGCACGCAAACCAAGATCTTTCCGCAAAATCTTTCATAAAGTGGATGGACACATATCCAATTCCTGTGTGATTGGGGTCTTCCTCTACGCTACGTTCTGCAGCGTAAATGACTTCTTCTGTACTCACTATACGACGTCTCTGTGGATGCATATTATCATTTAGAGTAAACGTGGTGCGAAAACGTTCCAGAGTTAATCGAACATTGATGCACGTAAAATGCACGTAGTGCGCGATACTTATTTGCACAATTTGGAAACGTGGTTCAGGCGTCAGTCAATTCATGTTGAAATGCCAAACCAAACTAAACATAAATCACTTGACATCTGACAAAATGGCCGCCATTTAAAAAAGTTCTATACCTGTATAAAAAACACCCATTTAATTAAGAAGTCTAATTATAAAGCGCTTTATTATATCAACATCAAGATTAAAATCAACGATGACATGAAACATGTTGCAGTCACTGCATATTATACGAGATGGATATGAATTGACATAATTCGTATGATAATAGTCCAAGTACAGAGGTCTAAAATGTCTCGTAAATCTGCAAGGTACATGAAAATTCGTATTCGATAAAAGAAACTCTGAGTCAGCATCACCATTCACAAGATTAAAGACAAAACAAACATAGTCCCTCTACTCTCAAGAGTCGGAAGTCTTGTAAGCTCTAATCTTTGCTCATTAGATGGAAAATTACTATCAAATCCCCAATAAAAACCGCGTAAACAGAATAACAAAATTTGCCTCTGCACGAACTCAAGCGAGTTAGCATGAACCTAATAATATGAATTCCACACAATCTAGGCATATCCCACAATTGGTTCAACAAGATGTACATACAACTACTTCTAACAAGAGACATATACATCCGAATACTACACTCAAAAAAAAAAGTTTGTAAAGTCAGCAAAAAAATTTTGCTGAGTCAGCAAAATTTTAGTCAGGAGGGTGCTTGCAAAAAAAATTGCTAATGTCAGCAAAATCTTTTGCTGAAAATCAGCGAGCTAATTTTTAGCAACAAAATTAGTAGATTCAGCAAAAGTTTTGCCTAACACTTAGTGGATTAGAAATAAAAAAGCCTTGCTAAAACTTAATAAATTTTTTGCTGAATTTTAGTAGACTGAAAAAAAACGCAAAAAAATTGTAGAAAAATTGTAATTTAGTTAATTTATTTGCTGAAAATCATAAAACATATTTTTGTGATTCTTTTAAAAATAATTTACTATAATAACGAAATATAAAAATTTTGATTTTCCCACATTGACTACATGAATTAATTTAATATCTGAAAATATATAGAAATAAATATATATAACATAACAAAAATTTTCTTTCAATTACTTACATCAATGGTTGTCTAAATGATGCTATCTTTTAAAGGACGATAATTATAGAAACGAAATGAAAAAATAAACAAAAACAAACGAAACGAAAAAAACAACCCTTTTGCAATAAGAAAAAGGAACCATAAAAATCTACCTAAGATGTGTGTCTTTGTCTTTCGCTTTACTCTGTCTACATGTCTGTATATGTTTGTTTGCAATTTGACCACACTAGATTACTAATCTATAAACATTTAGTTTAAATAAATAAATATTTTATTTTGTCTTTTATTTAATTAATAGACAATTATTTTCACAAGCAGCTGACAGCGCAAAATTTAAGTTGTTTTAATCCTCAATTTTGTTTTATGTATGAAAAACAGATACAACAACTTCCATGGTTGATTTTTTTATAAGTCTTATTAGAGTTGTACTTTTTAGTATCATTTTCCTCTTCTCTACTACATCTTGACATGCCGCGACATCTTTCTGTGTATATCTTTCAATTTGGTTGTCGTCCACACTATTAATGTGCTTATCAGCACAATTTTTTTTTAGCAAAATTAATTAGTAAAACATTAGTATATTAGTAAAGCATTAGTATATAACAGTTAAGTGCTGAATAAGTATAACAAAAATTTTAGCTGAAAACACGATTTTAGCAAAAAGTTTTGCTAAAAAATAGTATACCTGATTTACAAGACGTTTTACTAACTTTTCTACTAACTTATTTTTTTTGAGTGTAGGATCAGAAAATTATTATGCTCATCTTTAAACGAAACCGAGAGTAGATCTAGCCTTGTTCACAATAATACTTATATGACAAATGAAATCAAGTTTCCTATCCATAGGCACACCGAAATCCAGAAGTGTTCAAACGGTGTCCAAACCATTACTTTTAATATAATACACACATATAGGGTTTCTTCTATAACAATTCATATGTTTGCATTTTAGAAGGTTAAGCTCCATTAAGTTATTATCACACCACTCAACTAATAAATTTAAATAATTTTGTAGTATTATAGGCCCATTCTCATGAAGATCATTTAATAATTGCCCCAAATGTCTGCCATATGGAACGCCTGACGTAACATGTACAATCTTTGAAACAACATTACAAAACAATAACCTCTGAGTTCTCGACTCAAGATTTGATCCAATCTATTCAAGGAGTGTCCCAGGAATGCCAATAACACCTAATTTGAAAAGTAACATATTATGATCGACCTTCTCAAATCCTCAATACACAAGCAACCCTTTAGGGCCAGGTTAGAATGAAACCTTCTACTGAGTCAAAGACTTTAAAAAAGTTTCCGTATCAAAAATTTGAATATTCGTTATTGATGCAGTCCCAATATTGAATGGGTAGTTCGCGGCAGTCTGAGTATTTGAATTGAATTAGAATACGTGGACTGGAAGAAATCAGCAAACATATTTGCAATATTAAGATAATCAGAGGATGACTTATCATTGTAGGCGGATACGGCAAAGATTTGCGTTTAGCACATGCAAAGTCAAAAAAAGGATATTGGGTTATCAGCAATGTTAGATTTCAGTTGATTCAAGTACCTCGCATAGCAATTATTATTCAGTAAGTTATATTCAGCGTTGTAATAAATAAAGAAATAAAAAATGGTCGATAATACGGGAAAAATAAGAAATAAAACTTAGTTATTAACAAAGCAGTTATAGAAAGCTCAAACTGCGAAATGAATCGAATTGTTTATTATTAATCCATCTTTGTAATCTCCCTCGTTTTTCATATGCATTTTTGTATTAAATTGCCACCTAAGAGATTAACTATGTCAGTTTAAAAATACCAAGGAAAATGCCGTGTTTCGTTAGATTTGCCAACCGAAATTATATAAAAACTCAGAGTTGCACACAATTAGTAGTATAATACAGAGTCGTTTAAAAAGTTATATTAACTGTTAACCAAAAAGATTAAAAATGGTTTAATCGCCTTGTTCAGTGCTTCATTAAGCAGTTAATCCCATTTTAGGAGATAAACTAGTTGATGTGAATTCCCTATAAAATGCAAAATTACATAAATACGTATTACAACAATACACACACAAAGTTAACTCGGTAATAAAACAACACAAATATTAACTACCCATCAAACCTTTGGTAATGGGTAATGCATTACCTTGTAATGTATGCTCCTAACCTGTATCATTATTTTCCAACAAAATGTAATGAGTCTCCGAAAATGGGTTACATAAAGCAATATTTTGTAATTTAGATTAGATTATATGGCACTATCCACCGCGACCAACTTAGGTCTTTTGTGCTGATTACTTTGTAATAAACACTAAAGTAATTGGTAAATCATGTATACTCACGGATTACCTTGTAATGATACATCATTACCTTTTACATTGTGTCGAAACATAGAGTAATGACTTAAAGATCGTCAATTACATAATGCATGAAATATAAACGAAAAGTAATATTTAAAATGTTTTACTGAAAATCTGTATTTAGACACATTACTTTTTGATTTTTTTGTAAGCATGAGGGTAAGGTATATATTTTTAACATCACAAACGGAAACTCGAAGCACACATTAACGTTTATTATAACTGACGATAGCTTAGTGGGTAGAGTGCTCGCCTAACAATCCAAACACAGCAAGTTCGAATACCAGAGAGACCACGTTAGTTATTTAATTTAAAAAAATACTTGTAATAACTTATTTTAATATTTTTTTTTTAAGAAAATGTATATATAGACCCATTATATTTTTGAGCCCGGTAACCATATAAGTAACCAGTTACTTAACCCCCAATTAGGTAACGAGTCCACACATTACTTTTAGGCTTATCGCCTGTAAAATTCATCAGTGAAGTAAGGTGTATTGTAATGAGTGAAGCCCTATGGCAATACATTACTTTACGCATTATTTGGTAATGTGTGGTTTTGCTGGGTAATCAACAATTATTGTAATGAAATGAAATATGCAAACAATAAAGTAAATAAAGACAAGCAATGTATGTTGTTGTTGCAGAATTTAAGTTAAACAATGGTTAATAACAAAAAATATTGGAAGAAACAATGTTTTTTTGTTTAAACAATAAAAACAGAAACGCAGATATAAACTAAGATTCGTGTTATTGTGCAAATTAACAATTAAAAACACTTTAATCACTATAAAAACACAATTTCAGTAAAGCATTTTGTAATTTCACATACAAGTTCAGTTTCAGTGATGCCAACTGCTAATGGACTCATATCACTTTCAAAATAAAAACTTTGAAAAAATTGTTGTACAATTACTAGTTTCCTTAGTTTTATTGTAAAATTTTCTAAGAAATTGGAAAATAAGTGGGATTTTACACATGATTAGCTTATATATACAGAACATAATATATAAATTATCAAACTTATTTCAAAAAAACGCATTTTATTATTCAGTAACAAAATTGCGAATTTAGTAAAAATGGTACGCCCTAGGAAATTTTAAAAAAGCAGATTTTGAATCTGCGGATCAACTTTTATAAGACCCCGGCAATACTACTATAGGGAGGATATCCTTTTTATCCAAAATAGCTTACAATGCATGAATTCCATTAAAATTGCACAGGTTTTTTTAACTTATAAAAAAAAAAATGTACAACGAATAGATTCCATTGAATATTATTATTATTATCTCAATTTTATTGAAAATGGACACATACCCCTTTCATAATAAAATATAGTTTATGTTATTTTCATAGATTGTAGGCGTGTGTTTTTATTTTGTTTGCTATAGTCTTATATTAGTTGTTTTTGTTTTTCATTTTATAATTTTGTTTATAATTTAAAAAATTAAACCCAAACGTACAACACAGTGTTGCCACCAGTAAAACAAAAAATTACACAGCCATAGTGTAAAAATTATTCAAAACCATAAGAAATTACACAAAACATTATGAAATTTTTTTTAAAAGAATTTCAGCATAACCGTTTTTAATAAAAAAAAAAATCATACATAAACATTTGAGACTAACTCGCCTGCCTTAACAAAATGTTTGTCTAATCAAAGTTAGATAATTATGATAAGTTTTTCTCTCTCATGGTCACTACAGCCAACAAATTTCACGCTGGGCTTAAGGCGTAAGCCGCATTAAAAACTCCGAAAATAAAATCAAAAAACTCCGAAAATAAGATTTTTTTTACATCACAATCATAAAATACCCAAATGTCACTTTTTTTCGACTTTTTTAATCGTCTTGGAACACTGGAAAAAATATATTACGTCGAGTTTGACGAATATTTTCGCAAAAGATTATCAAGATATTGGATTTGAAACATAAATGGAACATAAATCAATGTTTATCTAAATATTGGCAATTTCTTTTTAATTTATTAACTAGCTCTCGCATTCATACACTCACACTATTTTAACAGTAACGGATTGTAGTTTATTTACAAAGTAATCAGTAAACTTTGTTTTAAAGGAAAATACATTTAAACTACAAAGATATATTTTTTTAACATAATTTACTATTTATTAAAAACAAACTAAATACTGTTTTTCTATACCAGTTACATTTTTCATTTAAAATTTTCTTTTTAAAAAAAATTCTTTATTTGAACCAAAAGGTTAAAGGTACACTCAAAAAATAAGTTAGTACAAAAGTTAGCAAATTTTTTTGTTAAAATCGTGTTTTCAGCTAAAATTTTTGTTATACTTATTCAGCACTTAACTGTTTTATGCTAATGCTTTACTAATATACTAATGTTTTACTAATTAATTTTGCTAAAAAAAAAAATTGTGCTGATAAGCACATTAATAGTGTGGACGACAACCAGATTGAAATATATACGCAGAATGAAGCAGATGCCGCGGCATGTCAGATGTAGTAGAGAAGAGGAAAATGACACTAAAAAGTACAACTCTAATAAGACATAAAAAAATCAACCATGGAACACTTTTGTATCTCTTTTCATACATAAAACAAAATTGAGGATTAAAACAACTTAAATGTTGCGTCGTCACCGGGTTGTGAAAGTAATTGTCTATTAATTAAATAAAAGACAAAAAAAAATATTTAAATTTAATATGTATTTCTATAATAAATGTTAATAGATTAATAATCTAGTGTGGTAAAATTGCAAACAAACATATACAGACATGTAGACAGAGTAAAGCGAAAGTCAAAGACACACATCTTAGGTAGATTTTTATGGTTTTTTCGTTTCGTTTGTTTTTGTTTATTTTTTGTTTTGTTTCTATAATTATCTTCGGCAGTTGCGTCCTTTAAAAGATAGCATGATTTAGACAACCATTGATGTAAGTAGTTGAATGAAAATTTTTGTTATGTTATATATATTTATTTCTATATATTTTCAGATATTAAATTAATTCATGTGGTCAATGTGGGAAAATGAAAATTTTTAAATTTCGTAATTATTGTAAATTATTTTTAAAAGAATCACAAAAATATGTTTTATGATTTTCAGCAAATAAATTAACTAAATTACAATTTTTTCTACAAATTTTTTGCGTTTTTTCGGTCTACTAAAATTCAGCAAAAAACTTATTAATTTTTAGCAAGGCATTTTTATTTCTAATCCACTAAGTGTTAGCAAAACTTTTGCTGAGTCTACTAATTTTGTGGCTAAAAATCCGCTCGCTGATTTTTAGCAAAAGATTTTGCTGACATTAGCAATTTTTTTGCAAGCACCCTCCTGACTAAAATTTTGCTGACTTGACAAACTTTTTTTTTTGAGTGTAGTAAAAATGAGAGCAAAACTGTTAGTTTTAATAACTTGGAGGTTCATTTTTGATAGTTAAAATAAAATGAAATCGTTTATTTTTACCAATTTGGAAGTTTTTTTAAATTTTTTATTTTATTTCTGATAGTAAAAATAAGAGAAAATCTTTATTTCCACGGATTTTGAGGTAATATTTTAATAGTTAAAAATAAATGAAAAAAACATTTGATATGAATGAAAAGTGAGTAGACCGGGTTTTAACTATATGTTAAGTAGTTTTAAAGTACATATTGTGAGTGTATTTTCTGTATTCGCGATGGTTCTACATTTTTATCGTGTGTTTAATGTGCAAATTGACAATTATTTGCCCGAAGTTAGCAAAAATTACGAACATTTTCGTAAAACGTGAAATTACACAGAAATTACACAAAAATGTCATTATTAAAATAAAATCCAACAAATGTCTAAATAGTCCCGTTTTGAACAATTATTCATAAAGTGGCAACACTGCTACAAACAATAATAAACCGAAAGTAGCATAAATAATGACCACCCCACTGTTTATTGATTTTATTGTATAAGTGATTGTTTATTTAGTTTATTTTTGAACTTAACAAACTTTACTAAATATGTCTTATTTTTTTGTTTATATAAATTATAGTTATTGGTTTTATTGCTGGTTTTTTTTGTATCTATATAGTTGCTTTATCGTTGCCTTAATTTGTGTTTTATTTTTTGCAATAAAATATTTGAATGACAATTTTTTCACAATTTATGTATATCCATATTAATTTTCAATTTTGGGTTAACGTTTAAATTATTTTGCTAAATATTAAAAGAAATACAAAATTTGAATACCAAAAACAAAAGACTTAAGAAACAAACCTTATGCAGTTAATTAATTTAATTGGGTAAATGCGTGGAATAATACAACTTAACTAGGTTGCTTTATTTAAATTTCGATAAATGATTTACGTAAATTTTGTTTTCCCAATAACACTACACTCAAATAAAAAGTCTGTAAAAGTTACAGAAAAGACTGTAATTGTAAGAGAAAATTTGCTAATAATTTAGGATACAGTAAGCTAACACACCAATATCATCTGATGAAAGAAAATCCACCTATATGCCCAAAATGTAACAACTCACTTACAATGTCACACCTACTAACCTGTTACAATAACAAAGATCTCTCAAAAAGCCTGATGGAATCCATAAAAACATTGGATTATACTTCTATCAAACAACACCTACCTATCGAAATATTAAAAAATTTATAATCATTTTTCCTTATTTTCAACTATTATAGAATAAAAATATTTTTTCTTGAAATGTAAATATTACTATTAGTAAGGACGAAGGCCTCTGTAGCCAGTTCCTCCCCTTTGTATTATTAATCTGTAAATTTAATTTACCATTAATAAATAAAAATAAATAAAAAATTTGCTAATATTAGGCCAGCAGATTCTTTTGCTAATGTTTGCAAAACATGACTGTATTTTTTTAGTAAAGTAGCAGAAGTAAAATAATTTGTAAAAGTTACTAAAATTTAGTAAAATTTCTTAATTAAAAAAAAAAATTCTTAATTAGCAAAAAAAAAAAAACCTTTCACTAAATATTAGTAAATAGGAGCCTTGTTAGTAGCAATTTTTTACATTTGGTTTAGTATTTTTTTTGCATTAAACATTTTTGATATATAAAAGGTTTTATTTCAAATATTTTGTATGATACGGACACAAATGTGCGGTAGCATAAATGTTTTGAAAAATATTCTCTTGGGTATGTGTTGAATATTTCACTTAAAAAACTTTTTATTATTTTCATGGGATACTTTAATTTTGTCCGTCTTTTTATAATTTTGAAGATTTAATATTTAAATATTAATAAGACCAAAAATAAAACTTCTTGTTGTATACAAAAATGTCTTGCGAATGTGTTGCAAGACATTTTGTAAAGTGTATACATTTTGTAAACAAAAAACGAAACCGGAAATAATTTAAAATAACTGAATATATATAAATTCCTGGGATTCCTAGTTGGAACATAGGGCCAGTACAAAAGCTTTTTATTGACTTCTATCTTCAGCTAGTCTTTTTGCTTCTCCCCATGAAGTTCTGGCTGTATTTTCGGGTCTTTCTCTACGTCGGCTGCCCTGGGGATGGTAATCAAGATCTTTTCTTGTGACGTCGTCATGGCTTTTTCTAAAGGTATGACCCAGCCAGTTAAACTTTTTCAAGCGGATATCTAACATGATTTGATTTTGTTGGGTTTTTCGCCATAGATCATTATTTGAAATTGTTGTAGGCCAAAGAACACGTAAAATTCTTCACAAACAACGGTTAACAAAAACCTGGAGTGCATTTGAGTCTTCACTTGTTATGTTCCATGTGTCACATCCATATAGTAAAACTTATTTTACATTCGAATTAAAAAGTTTTATTTTCGTGCGAAGAGTTATACGATTGGACTTCCACACTTTAATTAGTGAGCCAAATGATTGATTTGCTTTGACAATGCGGTAAGCTATATCTTCTTTGCTACCACCGGATGTAGTTATTATACTACCGAGATAACAAAACTTGTCTACATCTAGTAGTGGGTGATCTAAAATTTTTAGAGGCTCGGTGTTGTTGGTGTTAATACGCAATGTTTTTGTCTTAGATATGTTTACCTTAAGACAAGCTCTGAATGCATTTTCAACAAGTATATTTAGTTTGGTTTGCATGTTATTGAAGTTATGTGACAGAAGACATATGTCGTCGGCATAATCTAAATCATGAATATATGCCAAGATTTAAAAACACTGATCTGTAGTTTATGTTAAGTTATATTTTCAGTTAACTTAAACTACAAACAATTTTGAGTGTACATTTGTAATATTTAAAAAAAAAAACATGCATAACTTTTTAATACAGCTTCAACAGAATACTGGAAAAAAAATAATGTAGGAATCATAATATGATAATTCATAAACATTTTCAGGACTATAATATAATAATTTTGGAATTCATATGGAACCATAATATGGTAATCTAATTATCATATTATGATAGAGAAAATATAAGAGTATAAAAGTTACTTTGTTTGTCGTAATCATAAATCCAAATATGTATGATGCTCTCGCATATGGTTGCCCCAACCATGTTCTTTATTTGCGTGTATTACACTCAGGGAACTTCTGCTTTAAAAATATGTAGTTGTTTGTTTGGGTTGTAATACAGTTTCTTTATTTTTAATGTAAATGTCAGTCAGTTGTAGAACAAATTAAAATATTTTTCTAACCTTGTAGTTCATTTAAAAAAACAACCCACATTAAATGACTGTTTTATGATTTTACATTAATTTTTTACAGTTGTTTTTTGTTATTTAAAAAAGAAAAAATAATAAATGTTTGTTTATTTTTTACTACCATGTGGTTCATTTTTACTACAGTTGTTAGTCATTTATTGAACATTAAAAAACAAATGACAATGTTAGTTGATTTTAATGAAATGTAAGTCGTCTTTTCTTTAAGTGAAATTTCATTTGTTTTCAACTACAATTGCAGTGATCTTTACCTACATAGTATTCGAAGTGTAGTTATAATTTAAGACGCATCCTGATAAAATCCTGTGTATCCTTGTACCAAAGTAGGATAAAGTTTCAATTTTATTTTTTTTTTAATTTTATCTCGCTTCAAAAACGTAAATTAAGTTTTCTATCGAAATAGATTAATTTCTAATTTTGATTTGTTTTTAAATCCATACATATTTTTAATTTTGGCGAATTTTCCAATTGTAGCGATTTCTTTTAAATTTTAGCGATATTTTGCAAATTTAATTAAAACTTAAAAACAAAGTTCAATTAAATTTTTAATAGATATGATTAAAATCTTACTTAAACTAAATAAGTTAAATAGTTAAAAATTATTTTAATTGATTCTACTATTTCCTTAATAGGACCGAAATAAATTAATTGAATTCATTAATCAATTAATTGAATTAACAAATATTTTAATTGAAACTTAATATTAATTTTTTCAGTGTAACAATTGATACGATATAAATTTAAATAAAATCAACAATTTATTAATCCATTCAATAAGTTATTTACATGGGTGCACTGATTAAAATTTATTTTATTTTTCTTCTACTTTCAGAAAACATGTTCAAACTACTTATCTTAACAGTTTTGTCATTATACACTTCAATAACTGCAGCAGGAGAAATCGGTGGTTATCATTATGAAAAACCATCAGTATCTTTGGGATTGTTTCCTAAGGGACTCTCAACTGGTCATAACTTTGGACCATTACCAACAATAGCACCATTACCTCCCGTACCTGCACTACCACCACTACCAACAGCACGATCCAACGGACAAGTTCAAACACAAACACTTTTTCAAACACATCCAGTGGCCATAAATTCAATACAAAATTCTTACGTGCCACCATCAGGTTCTGGAATTGGTAAAATAGCCCAACAATATCAATCACCAGGAGCATATAACCCAGCTCCAGCACCATCACCACCAGCACCATTTTCATTTTCATCCGGTTTAGGCTCAAATGTACCTAATCCAGCTCCGGCACCAACACAACCACTACGTATACCATATGGCAAACAAGCCGTAATAAATTATTCCCCCACCGGATCGGCTGCACAAAGTATTTATGAATCGAATGGACGTCAATTGAAACAATATGCTGTCATTGAAATTATTGATAATGATATTGAACAAAATTCTAAGCCTTTCATAACCACACCTTTCTTTGATAGTTATCGTGCTCATATTGGAGCATCAGGTACTGGTGCGATACCAGCACCTCCTGGTGCTGTACAACTAGGATCAAGATCTTTGCTACTACAACAACAACAACGTTCCTCCTCCTCATCATCAGCTGGTGATGCTGTTGCTTTAGGTTCAGGTGGTTTGGGCTTCATACGTTTAGCCAATGGCAATGTTTATTTGGGTTCCGGTTCCTTGGGTTATATAAGTGGTCAACAACATACCCAAAGTTTAAATGAGGCTCGTACACGTTCTGGTGCACTACAACCGGATGCTCTGCATTTCGGTCATGGTCCTTTAGGTGGACAAGGATCTAATAGATTTTATTATAGATTTAAATAAAGTTTCTGTTTAGATGTAAAAAATGATCATATCTACAAATTATACACACACATACATACACATAATTGTACATTTTTGTAAACTATGTAATATTTACAACAAATATGTATGTAATACTATATCAACTGCCTTTATTAGGATGTCCCTTAAAAAACGATTTAACGATTTTCGTTCACTACACTCCCAGTTTTATTGCAAATTCATCCAAATAGAAGAAACCGATATATTTTTGGAAAACGTTAGACCGTGCCGAATTTCGACCGAAAATGGTATATTTTTGAAAAAAAAAAAAATAATATTTTATCCTAAAATTCGAAATTTTAAAAAAAATTATTTTTTATTTTATTCATTCGTTTAATATATTAAAAATTGTTACGATATGAAATTCTGAACTTATAGGTAATCATTAACCCACTTTAGCCTGATTTCAAATATGACCCACCAATTTGAAAATAATGCAAAAACGTTTTTTTTTTATTAATTTTAAAGATTTTTTTAAATGCCTAACTTGGAGATGTCGATTGCTATTTTTATAATATAAAGTAGTGGCAATTAAAGAAAACATTTTAATTCGTATTTGTGTGAAGCGGATATATTTACCTTTATTTAAAAACAAACTTTAACCGTTTGTGGACTGGGAATAAAAAAGGGACACAAATAAAACGCAATTTATATTATGGCTAGAATAAAGCTCTTAAATTTATAAAACAAATTTCTTGCGCTTGTTTGTTACTTTAGTACACTAAAATAAAAAAAAGGTAAATCCAAGTAAAAAAAATTATGTGTGGCATCATCAAATTATATTATATTTTATATAAATTAGATATGCGATGAGATCAAATTTGATCAGAAAAATGAGAGCATGTAATTGTATCTAAAATACATCAAATTGTATCGAATTCGATACAATTGTATCGAATTAACATATATTCATATATTTCTATATAATTTTGTATGACACAAGATATGCCTTTATAATAAATAATAAATTAAATATGTTAAATGTTGGTTCACAGGAAGTTTTATATAATTATATATACATTTACAAATATCTATTTTATATATAGTAATATATAATTAGATATTGTATTAAGTATCGTCGTGTATAAGAAAATATAAAATAATATATTGTTATATATATCCCCAAATATTTTTGAAATAACACAAAGCTATATACAATTAGATACAAATATTTATGCTTTAACACATATGTCTATATGAATATATAATTTTATACGCTGAAACATTTAATTGTATAAAATTATGTATGAACACATACAAATTTTTTAATTGGGAATTTAGCAACATTTTTGCTGAATTTATTAATTTTTTCGCTGATACTGGAAATTTTTCCGCAAAGATCCTCCCAGCAAAAATGTTGCTGACTGACTTTTTTTGAGTGCAGATACTTTTTGTCATAAATAAAAATTTGAATCAAAGTCCAAAAGAAGGCATTCTGTTAATTTTCTAGTAGTCTTTTGCGGTTAAAGTGGAAACATTTACCATATATATATCAAATTGCATTAAAATATGTATCAGGTTATTCTTTATCAATTTAAAAGCTTTAAAAATTTGTAGTCTTAATACAAATAATGTTTTACGGGGTTTTTTTTTGTGCACAGGCCACCAACGTACGGTGCGACATTTGTCCACCTAGTGGACAAAAATCGAAAAATAAAAGTTGGCGGATTGTTATAATTTAAATGAATGTGACAGCAAACAATCGATATACTATGGAAATAATCATAATATGACGAAAAAAGTGCTGTTTCATTTGATACAGGAGTTTAAAGTCACATCTTGTAATAGACTTTTGAGAAATAAAATAAATTTTTGAGCACCATCCCAACTTTAAACACTTATAACTTTTTTGTTGTTGGTGTTATAAGTTAAAAATTTAAAAAAAAACGGAAACTTCGTTGGAATAAAACTATAGTTTCCCTCACGATCCCTCACACGACCTATACATGTGGCAGGTGTTGGAATGTCTCTAGTAAGAGATTAAACCATGTTTACTGGCGATTTTTTGCGATTTATAGAGAATTTTAAAGTTTAGTGAACGTCTAAAATGGACTTATTGCTTGATTTTTTTTTTTAATTCCAGAGACTTTTAGTTTTAAACTATATGAAAAATACACTTATATTGCACATAAAACTGAATGATTATGTAAAAATACATTATAATATAAAATGTAATGTGTTATTACACCAAACCCTTGTTTAACGGCATTACATTTTTTTAACGATGTTTAGTTTTTGTATAAAATATGGGAAAATTGGATAATTGTTAAATTCGTAGAATTCGCAATGGAAATTTATAAAACAGCAAATAGTGGGTTGACCACGCCCCTTTTTGTTACAGTATAGAGTTAATTTTACAATGTACATAAGTCAAAAAATGAAATCTAGCCCAAGGTTGTCCAACACACCTTAAATATCTGTTATAAAAAGTGGGCGTACACCGCCCATCAATAATTATCTTGGAGGTTATTGTGTACAATTTTTTTTACAAAATGGTACACAAATAATAATTTTTTTTACAAAATTTCATAAAAATTCTTCAAATTATTTAAGCAATTTCTTAAATAATAGATAATTTCCCAAAAATGGGCGTGGCAATTGTTCGATTGTTCCAAATTTTGTTGTCAATATTAGTTATGTCCTACATTATTATCAAACCAAATTTCAAGCCAGGATCTTTTAAATTAGATTTTTGTCCACCTAGATTGGCCAAATGTCGCACTGTGCAACGGTTAAACATCTCTTAAACAAAAGTAAACATAATTATAGTCTAATCAAATTTAAGTGATATTTTTCAAAAAGTATGCAAACATTGATAAAAATAATTAATTTTCATAAAATGCCTGGAAAGGAGTCGTTCAACGCACAAACTAGAATTATCATTTTTACAATTTATTTATTTTTTTTTGTTTTCTTAAATAAGAACTATTATATTAAAAAAATATTAATCGACATCTCCACTTATAGTATTTTAAAAAAATCTTTAAAACTAATAAAAAAAAACACGGTATGGCATTTTTTTCAAATTCTTAAATCATTTTTGATTTTAGGCTAAAGTTGGTGTATTATATCCGATGAAGTCAGAATTCCGTATCTGAACAATGAGGCAAAAAATTAAATTTTAAATATTTAGAATTTTTGGGAATTTTTCATAAAAATACACTTTTTCCACAAAAAAAAAAAAAAGATTTCTGCTATTTGGAAACATTTGCAATAACTGGGGTTGTAATAATTAATATATTTTTAAGAGACACCCTTGCCTTTATACACGTAATTTTTTTTATATATTTTAAGATATTTTCCTGCTTAAATTATGTATTTTTTTTGTTCCGTATGCTTTTATTTCATTGTACATAAAATTAAATAAAATACTGTAAATAAATAAAAATACAATTTTAAAATGTTTGAAGTTTAACGGGTTTGCTGTGCACAATATTGCCAGCTTGTAATTCGCTTCATAACAGATGTGACTGTTGTCAGAACTAACTGTTTTGGTTTTGTTGGGTTATAATTTTATTTTCAAAAACGTTATTAAGTGCAGACATCCACCATAAGTGTTACCACTTTATGGATATTTGTATAATGCTATAACATTTGAAAAAGTTGTGTTAATATTTGGATAAAAAGAGCAGTAGTTTACAGTAGAGATGAACTATTTTTTAATACTGGTGATTTAATCAACGAACATATAGACAAAAGAAGAACTAAGGTACTAAACATCTGTCAAGGTACTAAACATATGTCTCTTAAAACCAGTTGGCATATAACTGGTTTTAAGAGAAGCAGATTTTTAGAGGTTTTTTGAATTCATATCTTTTAGTCTATATATTTATACAAAACTAATGCAGAGAATACATTAAACAATACAATGTAACTTTTAAATTTAATTAAAATTGCTTAAAGAGCATGAAAATCAATTAATTAAAAGTACCACTGTTAACGACTTTTTCGAAATACTCTTAAAACCAGTTCAGGTTTATAGAAGAAAGTGTTGGAAACGGCTTGATTTAATTATCGTGATTGAAAAAGCACTGGTATCGGTAATGATCGAATATCTGAAGTAGCAGTTACTCTAAATGATGCTCTTTTAATATTTTAGTAATATCCGTTCTTGAATACATAATTGTGTACAGTAATATATAATATCTTTGGTAAATTTTAGACGTTTTCACCCTCTCACAAAATATAAATGTTTAGTGCTATTATGTTTACTTTGTCGGTCGCAAATGTTGTTTAATATTTTAGAAAATCGCCCGCCTTCTTATAAATTGTTTATTTTTCTTATATAAAACCCGTGATCACGGTCACTGTTTAAAATAACTGAGATTTGAAAATCACGTTCACTGCGAGCGGAGTTACTGAAACATCACTTGATCGCTCATCTCCAGTTTGCAGTAGGGATGGAACGATTTCTATTTTAGATCATTCATTTATTTTAGTGATCGAAAAAAACTCACGAGCGAGCCAAAAATATATAAATTTTTAAGCAAAGCTCTAAAGCCATAATTAAACGAGCTGCTCGAATTCAAAAGTATCGCAAAAAAATCAAACTAACAAGGAGAGTCCGTTCATGTCTTCCCGCCGATTGCAATAAAGTTGTGATATGTTATAACAAATTAAAACATAATAGACCCATGTCTTTTTTTAGCTGGCCAATCTCACAATAAGGGGTTAAAAAGTGGGGGTCAAAAATTACCCTATTTCATATTTCTTCCAAAGAAACAATATATAAATTTGGTATCTAATGAAAGTATTTAGAATTCGCATCACCGGTATAAAGTAGCATGTACGAGCATTCTCACCTTTTCGTGCTATTCGAAAAAACACATACATTTTTGGGGGGTTTGGTACTAGGGGCTATTTTATCAATTAGTTTTTAGTGGACACGTGTTTTGTCTTTTTTCGATATTCGCGTTCGGATTTTGCACGAAGTTTTCCGTAGCACTATATTTTGCCACAGAGTGGCAACACTATGGCCAAAACACAGGCAATATGGCCATCAAACTTCATATTTTTGTAAGCACATTAATACTATGTAAAAGTAATTTCGAAAATCTCTGTTTTGAGACAAGCTCCCACACAAAATGTTGTGACAATTGTGTACATGTTTTTTTGTTTTTTATATGTAACTATATACTATAAATCATATTTTATTACGTAAATTTTACAAAGCTTTCCAACGATATATAATTCTATACACATTTAGCAAACGTAGTAATTCTTACACGTAATCAGCCGAAATTAATGACACCATTTTAAATACACTAAAACCATTCTTATTTAAAACACCAAACTGAAAAACATGACGACACCTTTTCCTTTTATTGCACGAGTTTTTAACTATGTTTCAAATATATTTTACTATACCATTTCTAATTATACTTCTGAAGTATAGCATGGAAATGTAATAGTACACTCATAGAAATAAAAATGTAAAATTAGCAACAGAAGCTACTAAAAATTAGCTAAAAATGTTCTTGCAGAAAAAAAATGCTAAAATTAGCAGATTTTTTTACTAAATATTAATAATATAAGAATAGAAAAAAAATCTGTTGAATTTTCAAATAATTAGTTATATTTGAGCTAAATTGCAGTTAATTGAAAGTAACAAAATAATCTGTTAAAATCAGTAGAAACATTTACTAAATATTAGCAGACAAAAAAAAATAATAAAAAAAAATAAAACCAAAAAAATCTAAAAAAAATGTGAAATTTTTAGTTTTTTATGCTAATAAAAATATGCCCATATGCAATCAGCAATATACAATTTGTCAGCACATATTTATGTTGATTTTAGCTAAATCAACTGTTATTTGGATTCTCCTAAATTTGAGGTAAATATAGCAAAAATTTTGTTAATATTAAAGATTTTGTTTGCTATTTTGAGTCTACAAATATTTAGTAAAAGTTTTTGCTAATTTTACGGAGTAAAATGCTATTTTCAATTAACTAAAAGTCACATCGAATATAACTAAAATGTTGTAAAGTTAACTGATTTATATTTGCTGTTCTTATTTTATTAATATTTAGCAAAAAATCTGCTAAATTTAGCAGTTTTTTTTTTGCAAATTTTTAGTAGCTTTTTCTGCTACTTTTACATGTTTATTTTTATGAGGGTATAAAACTCAGCTACACTATTTACAAATTTATTTCATTAAGTTTCTAAAATTAGGTGAATTAACTTATGTACACCATTTCCATTCAGATTTCGAAAATTTTGTAAATTATACTTCACTACACCATTTTCAATAAAAATCAATGATTTTCAAAACTTTACGGTTGTATACAATAACGCGCCAAGACAACATAATAATTTCGGAAAATTTCAAACGTACTTTAAAAACAAAAATAATAATTTAATTAAAACTAAAATTAAAATTAAATAAATAAACCCATGTACTCCATTTCTAGTTGGATTTAAATACTAGTCAGAAGTCTACTTAACTCTATTTACATTTTAATTGTGTGAATTTTAAAATGTATTTAAAAAATTTTTTAGCTAAACCATTTATGAATGAAATTCTTTAGTAAAGGAACTTAAAAACTTTAAAAAATACTTCATAAATTTAATCATCGAAGTTATCTACACTATTTGCAGTTGCATTTCAAAAACTGATTTAACAAATCCATTTCTAGTTTAGTTCCTTAAATTTCTCATTATATTTAGATTTTTTAATTACACCGTTTCCACTTGAATTCCCATCGTAAAGTGTATTTTAAAACATTTTAAAGCCATTGCTAAAAATAAAAAAAAATCCCGGCACAAAATTCCCAATTTTGCCGATTTTTCACTTCCCGATTCCTAGAAATTTTGTTTGAAATTACCGGGAATTAAAAAAAAAACATAAAATAACCATATTTGCTAAACTAACTGTCGGAGTTGGAATTTATACATTTTGTTCAAACACCTAACAGTGGGATATATCCCAAAATTTTTGGAAATAATTCGGTCATTTCTTATTTAGTGGTCCGATTGCAATGCAATTTGGAGCCGGCATAAGTACGTAATATCAAGCTTAAGTTTTGATTCTAAACCTTCCAGCCCCTTGTCGGCGCCAATATGACCATGCAAAATATGGAACTTTTTGCATATTAAATTTTGAGTGCTCGCTATTTTTTTGTTTCTAATCCTATTTTCAAAAAAATTTACATATTTGTAACTGCTAATGGAGACTAACAAATGTGTGGGTTATCTCTAATAGTTCCCGAGATATACCTATTTGAAAATGTGAAATTCCAAATTTTGTCTGACTCAGGTTCAGTTTTTTTTTTTGCAAATAGCGGGACAACATCGGGGCCAATTTTTCTTTATTTTATCAAGAATTTATTTAGTTAAATAACAAATATTTTAAAAAGAAGTTGGCGCTGATTTCGTCCCGCTATTCGCAAAAAACTGTGTCTTAGCCGGACCAAATTTAGAATTTCACATTTTCAAAAGGGAATATCTCGGGAAATATTAGAGATATCCCACAAATATAAGCATGTTTGTTGATACTCTTAACTAGCAAATTTCAAATATGTTTTTGAAAACATATTTGGCGACCACTCAAAATTTTATATGCAAAAAGTTTCCTATTTTGGGTGGCCATATTGCCGCCCCCGGGGAGTGTGGAATGTTCTAAATCAAAACTTAAGCTCAATATTACGTTACTTATCCCTGGTCCAAATGTGCATCCGGACTACTAAAACTTTGATTGCCCTTGTACACTACAGTGTTCACATTTTTAAGAAAATTTAACAAATTTGATAATCCAATAAAAGTTTATATTTTTGTTCAAACATGTTCATTAGGATATTGCTCATTGTATCCCCTAAACTAACAAAGCTATAATCTTGAAATTTGGCAATTAGCTTCATCTAATGACTAGAACAAAACATAGCATTTTTGTTTATTCGAATGTTTTATTGGTTAAAATGGGCTGAGAAATTTCAAAAATTCGATTTTAGTGGGTAGGAGGTGCAGTGGGCATTTAATTTTTTTTTAATTTAAAAATTTTTTTTCTTTAGTTTAAAGACCCTTATAAAAAATCTGTAGTCGAGAAAGAAATGAAGGGATACGTACACTCAAAAAAATAAGTTAGTACAAAAGTTAGTAAAACGTCTTGTAAATCAGGTATACTATTTTTTAGCAAATTTTTTTCCTAAAATCGTGTTTTCAGCTAAAATTTTTGTTATACTTATTCAGCACTTAACTGTTTTATACTAATGCTTTACTAATATACTAATGTTTTACTAATTAATTTTGCTAAAAAAAATTGTGCTGATAAGCACATTAATAGTGTAGACGACAACCAGATTGAAAGATATACGCACAATGAAGCAGATGTCGCGGCATGTCAAGATGTAGTAGAGAAGAGGAAAATGATACTAAAAAGTACAACTCTAATAAGACATATAAAAAAATCCACCATGGAAGTTTTTGTATCTCTTTTTCATACATAAAACAAAATTGAGGATTAAAACAACTTAAATTTTGCGTTGTCACCGGCTTGTGAAAATAATTGTCTATTAATAAAATAACAGACAAAAGACAATATTTAAATTTAATATGTATTTCTATAATAAATGTTAATAGATTAAAAATCTAGTGTGGTCAAATTGCAAACAAACATATACAGACATAAATATAGACATAGTAAAGCGAAAGACAAAGACACACATCTTAGGTAGATTTGTATGGTTCCTTTTTCTTATTGCAAAAAAAAAGGGTTGTTTTTTTCGTTTCGTTTGTTTTTGTTTATTATTTCGTTTCGTTTCTATAATTATCTTCGGCAGTTGCGTTCTTTAAAAGAAAGCATCATTTAGACAACGATTGATGTAAGTAGTGGAAAGAAAATTTTTGTTATGTTATATATATTTATTTCTATATATTTTCAGATATTAAATTAATTCATGTCGTCAATGTGGGAAAAATGAAAATAATATAATAATTACTTGTGAAAAAGAGATAGGATTAAGAAGAAAAAGCATTCTAGTTGAGAAATGAATTGTGCATTGGTATTAGCTAATTCTGTCTCTTCTGATCAAAACAATACTTGTGTGTATGTAGTGTGACCAAACTCCAATTTAGTCGCAGTCAACGCTGTGTCGACCGTGGCTCAACTGGTTAAGAGGTGAGATTACGATGCATAGCTTTGATGCTAAGACTGTGAGTTCAAATCACAGTACGACACCAAAAAAATAAAAAGTTTTTCATATAGAGCAAAATTAACAATATAAAATACTTTGTTCAATTGACACATAAATTAACCACTGACGAGTCCCAGGAGGGGGACGAAGCTGCGGCAGTCTGGTGTATCCCTTGTGTCCGTAAAATTTTTCAATAAAAATGTTTTCTTCTTCTTCTTCCTGTAAAGAGACTAACTAAAGAAAATTTTTATATTTCGTAATTATTGTAAATTATTTTTATAAGAATCACAAAAATATGTTTTATGATTTTCAGCAAATATATTAACTAAATTACAATTTTTTTACATTTTTTTCGGTTTTTTTCAGTCTACTAAAATTCAGCAAAAAATTTATTAATTTTTACCAACGCATTTTTATTTCTAATCTACTAAGTGTTAGCAAAACTTTTACTGAATCTATTAATTTTGTTGCTAAAAATCAGCTCGCTGATTTTCAGCAAAAGATTTTGCTGACATTAGCAATTTTTTGCTAGCACCCTCCTGACTAAAATTTTGCTGACTCAGCAAAATTTTTTGCTGACTTTACAAACTTTTTTTTTTGAGTGTAAGTAATGGCAGCAATATTTCTTAGAATTTTGTGGTACACCCCTTTTTTCTGAAACATAAAAGTAATTACCTATTGTGGTTAGAAAATTTAGCCAAAATGTTTTAATATCTTTTTCTTCAATCTTTTACAAAATATAAAAAAAAAATTTTTGACTTTACATAAAAAAGTAAAAAAAAATATTTTTAATTCTATTTTAAAAATCATGCTTATTATTGTGTAAAAATTTTATATTAATATCATGTATACTTTTCGAGTTAGTGGAGAATATATTTTTTTCTGGAAAGTGAGTGCAAAGAATATATACTTTATAGAGAAACTGTGCTACTCAAGGGTCTCTGGATTATTAGAGCATTCGCACACAACTCTCACTAGGAGAAAAATGCATTAAAACGCCTATTTTTAAAATACGTGCCCAAATAAATAGAGAAAAGGACGAGCGGGGCAGATATGGATTGAAAATTTTTACACGCGTTTGCTGCAAAATATCAATAGATATAAATATTTTATTTAACTATATAAAAACGAATTTTTAAAAAAGTAATATTTAGAGTTGTTTGCAGTAAAATAAATGTATAAAAATATGCCTAAATTAATAGGGATTGTTAAATTTAAACTTATTTTATTTTCCTTAATAAAGTCTTATCCAGGGAATTCCCGGGAATGTTCCAAAAAAAATTTAAAATTTAAAATGTCGGGAATTAGGAAACACTAAACTAAAAAAAATAAGTTAGTAGAAAAGTTAGTAAAGCGTCTTGTAAATTGCTTAAATTGTGTTTTCGGTTAAAATTTTAGTTATACTTATTTAGCACTTAAATGTTTTGAACTAACATTTTACTAATGTTTTAATAATTTATTTTGCTAACAAAAATTGCTGATAATCTAACCAAAAGTGTGGACGGCAACCATATTGAAAGATATACGCAGAATGAAGTAGATGTCGCTGCATGTCAAGATGAAAAATGATACAAAAAAATGCAACTCTTGTAAGACATATAAAAAATCAGCCATGGATGATCTGTTTTTCATACAAAAAAACTAAATTTTTGTGCTGTCACAGGCTTGTCAAAGCAATTATATATTAATGAAATTAAAAATTTTGAAAATTTAAATATCCTGTCTTTTGACTGTACCGATTTAGGTATTATTAATGTTTTATCTTCTTCTTTCTTAAAATCTGAAATAAATTTCACAAAAGTAACCCCAACGGAGTTAAAAAAAATTTCAAATACAGGGTTTGTAAGAAAATTCCAAGGATGGTAACCGATTCGACGCGTATTTTCTTTTATTAATGGTATATTAGGGTTAACAGTATTTCAGTAATTTCGGTACGGTTTTTCAGCGTTAATGGTATTTTACTTATTTCGGTAAAGGCATTTTAGCAGTAACGGTATTATAGTTATTTCGGTAACGTTATTTTAGTGATAACGACTTTCGAGTTATTTCGGTAACGATATTTTAAGGGTAAAGTTATTTTAATTATTCACTTAATCTCAATGCACACCGATATTTTTAGCTCCATTATGAACGAGTTCCAATAACTGGCTTGTTTAGGATCAAACTTTGGGAAAATGTATTTATTTAGAGCGATTTTTTTCAGATCTTGCCAGATATTTTCGGTAACGATATTTTATGGGTAACATTATTTTTGGGATAACGGCATTTTTGTTATTTCGGTAACGATATTTTAAGGATATTGATATTTTAATTATATCGGCAACTGTAGTTTACGGATAACGATATTTCAATTATTTCAGTAACATTATTTTAGGGATAATGTTAAATCGACAACGATTAGCTGTATTACCTACCATCCCTGGGCATAAAACAATTTTTTAGAGCATATTTATAGTTGACCTGATAATGTCTATTAATGTAGTGTGGTCAAATTGCAAACGTTCAGGTAGACAGACCAAAGCGAAAGACAAGGGCTCACATCTTATGTAATTTTTTATGTTTCTTTTTTCTTATTGCAAAAAAGGTTTGTATATTCATAGTTTGTTATTTATTTTTGTTTCGTTTCTAGAAAGATGTCATCATTTAGACAGCCTTTAATGTAAGTAGTTGAATGATAATTTGTTTATTTTATATTTATTATTTCTATATATTTTCAGATATTAAATTAATTCGTGTCGTTAATGTATGAATATGGACATTTTTAAATTTTGTAACGTATTGTAAATTATTTTTAAAAGAACTACAAACAAAAATCTTTTAAGATTTTCAGCAAATTATTTAACTAATGTATAATTTTTCTGCAAAGTCTACTAATATTTAGAAAATAATTTTATTAACTTTTTTTAATTAATTTATTTAATTCCTGTACAACAAGATAAATCTTATAATTAGAGTACAGGAATAATTAAGATTAGCAATTTAAAAATTAAAAACAATGTATTACAAAGAAAGAGAAAGATATAAAACTAAAAACATTAAACTGGAATATATAATTTTTTATGCATATAAATTTTAAGAAAAAAAAAACAAAAAAATTTAAAAATAAATATAAAAAAGAAAGAAATACAAATAGTTGAAACGATTAAACAGGAGTTAAACAAAAAATGTTAGTTTCGAAAAAATTGTTCAAAAAGAAATTTTTTTAAAATGTGAAGCGCTTCTGTTAAGTTGTTGAGCTTCTGGAAGCATATTCCAAAGACGCATTAAGGTAAAAATGCCATTCAGATACAAGGATTCTGTGTAGTGGCAGTATTATCTTCCTACCTTTGTTAGATCTGGCGAACCTAATTTTCTCATAGTGGTAAATTGGTTTTTTGGTAAAGACTATTTTGTGTAGAAACAAAAGAACTCTTATCTTCATTTAGCAAGGAGTTTTTAATTTTAAATCAACTAAGTGTTAGCAAAACTTTTGCTGAAACTACTAATTTTGTTGCTAAAAATAAGCTCGCTAACTTTCAGCAAAGATTTTGATGACATTAGAAATTTTGTTTTGCTAGCACTATACTGACTAAAATTTTCCTGACTCAGCAAAAAATGTTTGCTGACTTTACTAAAAATATTTTGGATCAAATGATAATCTAATATATTCTAATCCTATATATATACATATAAAAATATTCCAATCCTATATTTTAGTTTTAAGCATATATCGTTCGCTGGATGTACGAAAGGTTCTTTAAAATGTTTTAAATTTTATTAAATCAAATTTCCGAAGACTATTTTTGACAATATTTAATGAAATATAAAATTTGTTTTAAATAAATTTCAAGCAAACAAACAATTAATTAATTGGACCTGAGAAAAACAGTGTATTTTGTGATTTCTACTTAAATAAAAGGACTGTATAATTGACAAAACTTCTTCTACACTTTTTGTGTTAAAAGTGACGATCTAACGATTTTTTTTCTTTAAATAGTTATCTAATTTTTGGTTAATATTGTATTCTAATCTATATGGTAAGCACATGTTTTGCCGAAACGAATGTAAAATAATACACAACTTTTGTAATACAATAAATAGCATAAATATATGTTTTGGCAAAACGCGGGCTTAGCAATTAGGTGTGAACGCCGTATAAGATAAATAATTGGGCAAGATCTGACAAAGTTTTGTACATGAGATTATATAAGGACTACTTAAATAATATGAAAAATAATTTTAAACGTGATCCCAAATCGTTTTATAAATTCGTGAATTCTAAAAGAAAATCCGGTGGTTATCCTTCTGTTGTTAAATAATTAACTAATGAATCTTCTGATGATGTTTGTCATAAGTAATATGTTTGCGGATTTTTTTCCACTACGTATTCTGATGCTCAATATAGTAATTCCAACGATTATCATATTCCAATAATTGAACAACAGTCAATATCAATTGCATCTATAACTACGTCTCACATTAAAAAATGTATACGGCGCCTTAAATCTTCATTTCATCATGGACCTGATGGGGTACCAAGCTGCATACTTACTAATTGTGCTGAAGTTCTCTCTATTCCTTATCGATCATGTTTAATTTATCTATTAAATACGGTTATTTTCCCAAATACTGGAAAGATTCTTATATTATTCCTTTATTTAAATCAGGAAATAAGTCTCTTGTAACTAATTATAGAGGTATTTCCAAACTTAGTTCAATACCCAAACTGTTTGAAAAAATGTTTAACTGATCATTTTTGTTATACAATATCATCGATATTATCACCTTCTCAACACGGTTTCCGTAAAGGATGCTCTACAACCACAAATCTACTAAATCACACAACAATAGTTAACCGCGGATTTACAAACGGTCAACACAGACTTTAGCAAAGCCTTTGACAAAGTTAAACATAATCTTCTTTTAAAAAAATTATATTTGATGGGTTTTACTAAAAATTGTATAAACTGGATAGGATCTTACTTGAGTGGCAGAAAACAACGTGTGTTATTTAACAATTCTAAATCAAAAAATATCGATATAAGATCTGGAGTACCGCAAGGAAGCCACCTTGGGTCAATTTTATTCTCCCTCTTCATAAATGACTTACCACTTTCGATTAAATTTTCCAACGTCCTAATGTATGCTGACGACGTTAAAATTTTCTTAAGTTTTGATAAAATTTCTTATCATACACATCTTCAAGAAGATTTAAATAACCTCTACGTATGGTGCAATGCAAATTTAATGGAATTAAACTTGAAAAAATGCAAACATATGCGCTTCTCCAGAAAAAACTTCGTTCCTTCTTACTACTCTTTGGGTGGAGACCAATTAGAGTTAGTGGATTCATTTTATGACCTTGGTGTTTTATTAGACCCCAAACTAAGTTTTTCACAACACATCACTCTGGCCGTTAATAAAGCTCGTGGAGTTCTTTCTTTTATTAAACGATGGGCTAAAGAATTTACTGACCGCAATATAACTAAACATCTTTATACTTCCCTGGTACGGCCAATCTTGGAATATGGTTTCGTAATTTGGGATCCTCAACATAATGTTCGTATTCAAATGATTGAATCAGTTCAAAAACAGTTTTTACTTTTCTGTTTACGAAATTTCTACGTGGGATCTATTGTTAATCTTAAATCATACTCTATTAGACTTGCTCGTATCAAACTACCAACCTTGGAAAGCCGAAGAAAAATGCTAAATGTTACTTTTGTAGTCAAGCTGATTAATGGTGACTTATGCTCTGAATTTCTAATGAATAACCTGTCATTTAATATTCCTCAACGTTCAACGAGAAACTTCAATTTATTATATGTTCCATTTTTTCGTCAAAATTATGCTGACGCTGATCCTCTTATTAGAATGTGTAATGATTTTAATGAATTTTATAGTTATATTGATTTTAATATTATTGTTAGGATTATTAAACGCAATATTATTTTATTTCTAAACACATAAATTTATATCTATGTTATTTGTATTAATGCAATTTGATATTATTGTCTGTAAGGATTTTTCCATAGACTAAAATAAATAAATAAATAAAAAATGAAAATTTCGCTTTTGATATTAACTCATATTGGACAAAGCTTATATTTTCAAATAGTAACTTTAAAATGGGAATTTCTTCTAGACGAAACAAGATGAGAACATTTTGGATAGATTTTGTATTACCATATGGTAGCTATGAGCTTATTCGGGCTAAACAACTTTTGTAAAATAAGAGATATCCTAGCACTGTATTCTTATTATTGACAAATAACCTTTAAATTGATAAAGGTCGGTCCATTAGTAATGGAGAGACAAGCTGCAAAACGTTTAATACTCTCGAGAAGGCCTACGTTGAAAACCTGTGGCTTATCCAGTATAAACGTAGAGTGAATTTAAGATTATTATTTTTTTTAAAAGCCTAACTGCTAATCTGTAATTACACATGCGTTTCGTTGCATTCGGCCCAGTAGTTTAGTAGTTTCATATTAACTACCACCCTTTCCAGCTTAAAACTGCTGTGCCTTTATATTAATTTACTCAGTGTACATTTGATAAACATTTTTTCAAGCTTTTTTCTTTTTGTGTGCATAAAACATAATCTTTAACAAAAATTTGGGTTTTTTATGCGCAATTAATGATTTTTTCTATGTGTCAATATTGACTCCGACCTTGGAAAGTGTAAGCTTTATTTAGGATGGTATGAAGGTTAAAAAGAAGAAAAAGTCACCCACATGGCAGCCTGGCCATGCCGCACAAGCGAGTAATTGGAAATTTGGTATGCGCTTATACGGGATTTCTATGGGGATGTATGTATATGTGGCAACATTCCCAAAACCACCTACTCAAAAGACTTTATTGTCTTAAACGTTGCTTCATAAACTTGTTTGTCAAATATTTTTCAGTTATATTTTGTAATTAATTTTAATAAGAAATAAAAATATATTTTATTAAAACATTAAATAAAATTGTTTAATATAAATTAATCAAAAAAAAAAAACGAGAGAATATCTAACTCCCATAAGGGGTGAGCCCATACGAAGAAGAATTAAGTGGTAACCAACGTAACAATCGAAAAATATCCCGCCAATTAGGTTTCCTATTTAATACAACATCGGGGTTAAGTGATTTGGTTGCTAAAAAAGTTTATCAAAAAGTCGGAAAGTTCCTTCTTTGTCATGTAATACAATAGACAGTGGCGTACTCAGGGGGGGGCCCTGGGGGCCAAAGCCCCCCCCCCGAAATATTTTCGATTTTTTATTTTATTTTTGTTTTGGTTAGTATGTAATAATGAATTTATAATATTTTTTTGAGACTATAATTTTTCAAACTAATGTTATATTAACTGAAATTGATCTATGGAAACACTACCATAAAGACCATCAAATCCGCTAGACGCTATTCAAGATTGCAACAAGGAGCTTTTTCCAAACGTTTACATGTTTTTACATTTACTGATAGTAATTCCTGTTACAACTGCATCCGCGGAGAGAAGTTTTTCCACCCTAAAAAGAGTGAAAACATATTTAAGGAATTCTATGGGTGAAGCTAGACTTGGTGCTCTAGCTCTTGCATCAGTGTATCGAGAAAAGGTTGAACCTGACAAAATCATTGACACTTTTATGAAAAAAAATCGTTGAATTAAATTTTAATAGTTTTGTTAATAGTATATAAGGATCTTAATTAATATGATAGCTCACTTTAAAAATCAAAATACAATTATTTAATTGATACATAAATTTGTTTAATATTTCAAAAAAAAAAAAAAAAAAAACTTGATATAATGGCCGAAACCAAACTTCGGCCATTATATCAATGTTCGGCCGAAGCTGAACTTTTTGTTTTAATAAAAAAAAAAAAAATTGTTTTTTTAGATCAATAAATTTAAACCAAAAAGTTATTAAACATAAACAAAATACAAATTTATAGGTATATTGTTTTTAAAAAATCATATTTGGAAAATAGTTTTACTATTTTAAGTACAAAAAAAGAATAAAATATTTGTATTGTACTATATTTTATAGTCAAAAAAAAAATATGTGATCGATTTTTAAGTTGATATAGAGAAAAAAACTTAAACTTTAATATTTAAAATTAAAAAGTTTAATATTGTCATGACAGAAAAGCAATTTTTCCGCATTCACACCATGTGAATTGCTTCGTCTATCAGAATACACCTGTCCGGCAGCGCTAAAAAGTTGTTCGCTAGCTACACTAGTTGGTGGGGCTGATAAATATTTTATTGCTATAGCTTTTATATTTGTAAATGGACTTGAATTCCAATACTCAAATATATTTATATTTCGGGACTTAAAGGCTCCGTAATAAACATTTTAATTTCTTTTTCAATAAAATTTTCGTTTGGTTCTGCTACTTCTAAGTCTGGTTCTGCATCGTGTCTATCCCAAATTGATGAACCTGTTATTCTTTTTTTAGGATTACTTACCACTCGAATTTTTTTTTTTATATTTAATTATATCGCATTAAATTTAGTTATTTGCTTATAAGTCTTGTAGGTATATTTCTGGAAATTTTTGTTTAAACTCTTTTGGCTTTTTGAAATTTTTTCACACATTGATATTTATATATCGTTGTTTTTTTTTTTGATATTCTATCATATTCAACGTTGTATTTTTATGTAGATTTTTTGTAAATTCTGAAAAGTATATATAACCACAGTTGTTATTTATTTGTGCTTTTTATAAATAATCATAAAAAGTTCGGTAGTTCGGCCAAATTCGGCCAAAATTTGCCGAACACCGAACTTGGCCGAACTTCACTTTTTGGCCGAACTTCGAAGCCGAAGCCGAGTACTTGGTCGGACACTACAAAATGTTAAATATAGGCTCTCGTATGTAACAAATTATATGCTTTTCAAACAAAAAAAAAATCTAAAAAACAAAAATTGGGCCCCCCCCCCCCCGAAACAAAATCCTGGGTACGCCGCTGACAATAGAAGCTCTTAAAGAAAACCAAACTTGTACACAGAACTTCCTGTGTTCCTGACAATCGTCTAACAAACTCAAAATAACCACAAATCCGCACAAAATGCTGCCTTTCATCCATGCTTTAATTTCAAAAGTCTCCAAAAGAAAATTTAGAGTTTTTAGAGTTTACAAATAAATCTAACTGCGGGATACCCCAGGACTATATAATATAAATTGTTTCGACTTCAAATAAACACAACGGTCCCTACAGCGAACATTTGGTTCATGGATCAGTAATAAATTTAAATTACCAAACAGGTAAACATTTTCGAAACATTAAATCAAAAAAACCATCATAATCGAAACATTTTAAAAGTCGGCAGTATAACTTATAATTTTCATAACATTCTCATCATAATATTTAAGATCGAATATTGAAGGTCCAACATTTAATTTTCAACATTTCTTAGACTTTCAGAAAAATTTATTGATTTAAAACGTTGTTGCATAAACTTGTTTGTCAAATATTTTCAGTTTAATTTTGTAAATTATTTTAATAAGATATTTAACATATATTTACAAAAAAAATTAAATAAAATTGTTTTATATAAAATAAACGAAAAGTGGGAAACTATCTAGCACCCATATGTATATATAAAGGGAAAATGTCCTCTCCTTGGCGGGCTGGCCAAGCAGCTAAAGCGAAGAACTTAAAACTTGGCTTCCTACTAATTCGTAAACATTTATTTATAAACGAAGTTTTGAAAATTTCTGCACACAGAAAAAAATTTAGCTATTTGCCAACTGAAACTCGGTTACTATGACTCAAATTTGGCTATTACGAATTTCTGCGTGTTGGTACAACTGAATTTTAGTTGTAACACCCAAAATATTCAGAAATCTAATGAAAAAATCGTTGTACTAACTGAATGCTTAAGTTGTTGTAATAAAATACACTGTTAACAAATAACATATCAGTTCTCATCCGGTAACAGATTTGCACAATTATTTTGTTTTTGTGTTTTAGATTACATTATTCCGCACAAATCTGTCGGGCCCTTACCTGTGCGTGGTAAAAATATGACCTGGTCTAACCGCTAAAGCTAGGAACTTAAAATTTGTTATATGGGTTGTTAATCTCTCTCAGCCAAACGTTTGGACAGCATTTTTTAAATTCCAACTATAAGACGCAAAATGGGAAAAAAATCTCCTCCTGCCCAAATTACCTTGGCTATCCGAGTAAAAAAAATTATATTTAACAATATAATCTTTAATTTAAAAATATATGATCATATAAAATAGCATATGTATCAATATGTTTTTATATATAATAATGTTTTAAAAATGTTTTCCCAAAAATATTCAGTTATAATCATATCAAATCATGTATAAAAAAAATACTCATCTGAATTTTATATTTAAATTTTTATAAAATTATATAGAACCTAATACATAACACTAGTTTACAAAATGACATTTTTTCATGTACATTTGATGAGAGATAGATTTCCTTATGTATTTTCTCCCGCTGAATCCGAAAATCAATGTTAAATTTTTTTTTATTGAACAGTTTTAGGGCACATTTTCAAAAAAATCATATTTTACAGTGATTCTGTGCCGACGGAAATTGCAAATCGGTAAAAACAAAAACGTCTGTTTCCTCTTCATGTACGTAAAGATGATACTTTTGCGTAAGAACTAAGACCAACCAGAAGAAAATCGACCGAAAAATTACAAAGTTATAAGCAATTGAGTGAATAAATCCAAATCTCATATTTTCCGAATATATTTTTTTTTTCGACAATTTATGAGTTCAATCACCAAACTACTGCTTAGTATAAAAACCCTACGCAACTGTTCCCTTCAAATCCTGTCAGTTGCTATATATATTTTACGAAAATAGTTTAACAGTTTTGCAAAATCGATTTTTATTTCAAATAGCAAACGTTTTGTAATATTGACAAAAAAAAATTAATTCAATAGAAATTAACAATTTTTTTAAAACGAAAATGTTATGTCCTAAAAAACATAAATAAAATTTAAGTTATTTACAAATTTCAAGCATACATTTTGGGTTTTGAGCCTTTTTATGAAGGTATTATATATATAACTTAATATCTTTTAATTTAATATATTTGGATTATTATGTATATAATTATATCTAATTGTATCAAATATAATATAATTAGATGTAATTATATCGGGACCAAACTCGGATAGAAGTGGATATATTTTCTATTAAATTGTTTTTATTTAAATATAATTAGATCCTAAGTGATACAATTTAATAGAACCATTTTACGGATCAAATTATATCCTCTTATTTTCAATTTACAACGAGCTTTCAACCTCCGTAAAAATAAAGCAAATCAAACATATTAGCTATGTTGATACTAGCATTTTAATCTCTCTAAAAATCTCAGCAAAACCCGAAGTTTTAGAAAAGCAAGAACCTCCAGATTATCATCAATTTTGCTCCATTCTTGTCTTCTTAGTAGTGTCCGACCGAACAGTTCGGCCAGAAAATGAATTTGGGTCTGTATTCGGTATTTTAAAGCACTATGGACAAATTTGGCGGATGGAAAAATGTTTATTGGGCTGATTAGATGCTATTTTGAGCGTCAAATTTGAAGAAAAGTCTGTAGTTAAGCAATAATTCACTGTTCGGCCTCAGAAAGTTCGGCTAAATTGCAAATAGTTCGGAGGCCGAACTTTAACTTTATAGCTAAACTTCGGCTTTTCTCTTAAATTTATACACAAAATCGAATTAAATCGGCTCAACAAACATGTTTCCAATACCAAAATTTATCATCATTGCCTCTAGATATCAAAAAAACCAACAAAATATAGTTTTTTGGCCGAACTGTTCGGTCGGACACTACTTCTTAGTAATCAAGCACGTGGTTATGTTCTTTTCCTAACAAGCATCATGACGTTACTAAACTTTGAAGACCAAAAATGTTCTATTTATATAAAAAAAATTTAGTTTTACTCTGGCTCAAGTAATATTTTTTACAGTTTTATAAGTTTTTTGTTTTTATATACATCGAGATTATTTGTATGTTATTTTCAATTTATAACGAGCTTTCAAACCTCCATATATTTACAAAAATAAAGCAAAAAAAAATCTTCTTAAATATCTCATCGTTATTATATAAACTTTTTTACTCGGGTAGAAATTTTAAATGTATGTTCTTGACATTATTCATGTGCTATTTTTCTAATTGTTGTCAGAAACCTAATAAAAATAGCGGTTTAAAGAGGGAAAAGGCACCCCATTGACGGCATGACCAAACCGCTAAAGCGTGGAACTTGAAATGTGTGTTCCTGCTCCCACGTAGACATCTGTTAAAAAGATATTTTTAAAAGTTGCTACTGGACGTAGTGCTTCCAAAAGCACGTTTTTTCAGAAAATAATTTTTCAGGCCACAATTCATAACCGATTTGAAAAATTCTTGTTTTGTGGGTTAGCTTACAAAATTCCTCACAAATCTGTCAGGTCCGATTTTTGAATTAATTTTTTTTTTAATATTTTCAAAATTTTTTGTGAAAGCTAAAAAATTTTTTTGTCTTATAAAGGATTTTATTATATAATGCTTGCATTATTAATCCTCAATCAATATACTTTCCAATTTTTTCAGTTTTCTTCAGTTTACCGATATCTGAAACTACCAGTTACTCTCAAAAAATAATTTAGTAGAAAAGTTAGTAAAACATCTTGTAAATCAAGTATACTAATTTTCAGCAAATTTTTTGCTAAAATTATGTTTTAAACTAAAATTTTAGTTATACTTGTTCAGCACTTAACTGTTTTAAACTAATGTTTTACTAATGTTTTACTAATTTATTTTGCTAAAAAAATGTGTTGATTAGCACATCAATAGTGTGAACGACAACTAGACTGAAAGATATAGTCAGAATGAATTAGATATCGCGGCATGTCACGATGTAGTAGTGACGAGGAAAATTATAGTAAAAAGTACAACTCTAGTAAGACATAATATAAAAAAATCAACCATGGAAGATTTTTGTATCTGTTTTTCATACATAAAACAAAATTGTTCATTAAAACAACTTAAATTCTTGTGAAAGTAATTGTCTATTAATTAAATAAAAGAAAAAATAAAATATTTAAATTTAATAAAGATTAAATGTGTATTTGTAAACTAAATGTTTATATATATTAATTATCTTGTGTGGACAAATTGCAAACAAATATGCAATAGGTAGATTTTTCTGTTTCCTTTTTCTTATTGCAAAAAAAGGGTTGTATATGTTATATGTTGTTATTTTTTCGTTTCGTTTCTATAATTCTCTGCGTCATTTGCGTTCCTTTTAAATATAGCATCATTGTAGACAATAATTTGTTATACAATAATATGTTATATATATGTAATTATTTCTATTGTTTTTGGATATTACATTAATCCATATCGTCAATTTGGGAGTATGAACATTTTTATATTTTGTAACGTATTGTAAATCAGTTTAAAAAGAATCACAAAAATATGTATTATTTTCAGCAAATAAATTAACTAAAGTATAATTTTTCTACAAGCTTTTTGATTTTTTTTCAGTCTACTAATATTCAGCAAACATTTTATTAATTTTTAGCAAGGGTTTTTTAATTTCTGATCTACTAATTGTTAGCAAAACTTTTGCTGAATCTACTAATTTGTTGCTAAAAATCATCTCGCTGATTTTCAGCAAAATATTTTGTTGACATTAGCAATTTTTTTGCAAGCAACCCTCCTGACTAAAATTTTGCTGACTCACCAAAACTTTTTGCTGACTTTACTAACTTTTTTATTTGAGTGTACGAAATATCAGTCAAACAAATATCTCTAACAAATATCCCCAAAACTTTTTGAAGAACTAGCTAAAAATAGTCCTTCAAAAAAGTTAAGGATATTTGTTAGTTTAGTTAGTAGGGATTTTTGGAAAATTTCAAATTAATAAAAATGCACACAGAGAAATAAAGTGCCAACCGAATTGAAATGTGTATTTTAATGGTAACAACTTATAAATTTAGTTAGTACAAACGATATTATCATTAGATTTCTGGAAATTTTGGGTGTTGCAACCAAAATTCAGTTGAATTAACCGAACTTTGTTGTGAAAACTAATGTTCGGTTGTACCTACTGACTGAAATTCATAATAACCGAACGTTAGTTGAAGTAACCGAATTTCAGTTGACAAATAGCTAAATTTTTCTCTGTGTGTGGGAACACGAGGGAACATCAAATGGCAACATTTTAGCGTGCACTACAGAGAAGTGATTGTTGTAAAAATGAAAATTAAACCGTTTAAATTTTAAACTACTAACTTTTTGTTAGTTATTTATTAACTTTGTTTTCTATTTAATATCGGCTAAAAATTTCTAAATTTAAATGAAAAGCTTAACTTAATTTAGAAGTTTATTAAAGAAATTAGCACACAAGACAACCTCCTATCAGCACAACACACAAAATGATTGTTGACATAAGCTAAGGGAAGACTATAATTACGATGATGATGATGATGATGATGAGTCTGAGTATGATGGCAGGAACAACCAACTGATTTTTTATGATTAAAACAACACAGACAATAGACAAGACATAAATGAAGACATGTAAGACAAAAGGATACAACACAAAAATAAAATCAATATTTTAGGGAAGTTAAGGAAAACTGTTTTTTTAACATAAAAGGAGATTATGAAATACAACAAGAAAACAAAAGAACAAATTTAAAGGGTTGTAAAGCAGAAATAATTTAAGCAAAAAAATTTTAGAATATGTAATCAATCATAAATGTTGTATAATATTAAACATAAAAAAAAACTAACATAATGATGACTAAACTAAAACTAACAATGCGGAAATTTAAATTTTGAAAATTAAGTAAATAAAATGAAAAGATTCATTTTGGAAAAGAAAATCTTATATATTCGTTTAAATAATAAATTGTAGTATAGTTTTAGGTGTTACATTTAAATAAGATTTAGCTAAGCCAAGCACCTTGCGTGTAAGAGAATTTATTAAATATTTAAGAGAAATGTTTCAAGTTCATTTCATTCCGTAGCTTTTAATTTGACAGTATGGATTGATTGTATAAGAGGCCGTGTTTTATAAAAACAAATTCAGCTGCATTATTTTCGGTATTTAATCCATTATATAAATACCAGCATATGAAATGAAATAAAAAAAATACGCTGTCAATAATTCAATTAAATTTCGTTGTTTCGGGCCGCATGTTTTTTGTTTTTTTTTTGTTAATAAAAGATGTCATTTTGTTTTTTCTTTTTATATACAAACTAATGGAATAAATTGTAAGAATTCTTGTTTTTCAAAATGGCGAAAATATTAGAGGTTTTTCATACTCGAATTTGTTAGAATAAATGATATATTTATTAAATAATGGACATTTTTATTAAATCTTTAAGAATTTATGCATAATTATTGTTATTAAGGTGGAAACATTAACTAAAATTATTTTATTATTTTTGCACAAATTGAAAAAAAAACGGTTCAATAATAATATTGTCCCGAAGTTTTATAATATTTTTCCTAAATATTATAAAGCTACAGTCCAGCCAATTAATCCAATCTTCATTTGCTTTCTTTCAAAATAACTTTATAATTTTTAGTGTCCGAACCGAACAGTTCGGCCAAAAACCTATATTTTGTCGGTTTTTTGATATCTAGAGGCAATGATGACAACTTTTGGTATTGGAAACATGTTTGTTGAGCGGATTTAATTCGATTTTATGTATAAAATTTAAGAGAAAAGCCGAAGTTTAGCTATAAAGTTAAAAGTTCGGCCACCGAACTGTTTTCAATTTGGCCGAACTTTGTGAGGCCGAACAGTGAATTCATTGCTTAACTACAGACTTTTCTTCAAATTTGACACTCAAAATAGCTAATCAGCCCACATTTTTCCATCCGCCAAATTTGTCCATAATGCTTAAAATACCGACTACAGACCAAATGCATTTTCTGGCCGAACTGTTCGGTCGGACACTAATAATTTTATTGAAAGAAAAAAAAACGATTTTTTGTCTAGGGACATTTTAAAAATACTGAGCACAAAAAACGAAAATTTCAACTTTACCTCTTTTGATTTTGGTAAAACTTGGTATAAAGATTCTCCTAGTAAATAAATAGTAAATGGAGTTTACGTAATTTTTCTTTTTTCCAAAACTCTTTAAAGTTTTCGTTTAATCGCTGCTCAGCAGAGTTGGGGGGTTTTTAATAAATGTGTAAGAAATACAGAAGCCAATAAACATTTTTACGGACTCTCCGACTCGTACGGAATCAATAATCGTTAACGGTACGTAAACACGCATCCGTCAAAGATTGTACGTAAACGGAACATTAACGGACCGTATTACCGGATTTTCGACAAAAAATACGTTTAGACTCCGTTTAGTGCATTCGTTTCCGTTCCGTTAAATACGGACTAAACAAATTTGTCAAAATAAATTAATAATAAAATTTTCAGTAATAATTTTAGCTATAGATTTTACTGGTTGCACGGAATAATTAATTATTATAAGCGGTAAATATTTATGAAATTTTAAAGGTGTTTCACAAAAATGTTTGCAAATAAATATAATTAATAACAATGAGTTAAATTGAATCGTGTATAACGCCATATCTTAAATACTATCAATTGAATCTTAATAATGTAGTTTTTGTTTTGCTTGCAGATCTTGTATGGGGCACATTTGTACCATGATGCTGTGTAGTTGATGATGTGATTTTTGTTTTTGGGCTTGTTGGAAAGGTCTTTGGGAGACCTTTCAGAATCAATAAAAAAAATTATAAAACAGAGCTTTTAAAAAGCTCTGTTTTATATTTTTTAAAAAAAAAATTTGAAAAAAAGACATAAGAACATAAACCCGTAATCCGACCACAGGTTCAGAAGTTATCAATTTTACCCTACTACCCTCCGACTACCAATACGAAAATTTTCAAACCGCTGACATTTTGCACACTTGCATTTTCGGGGATGGTCGTAGTGGACATATTTCCATGAAATGAGCCAAGGAATACGCTTTTAAAATTCGGCGGGTTGTGAATGAATCAAATTTTAAAGGGAGAGTATATTTATGAATTTTTTTATGCCGTTTTATTGATAAAAACGGTATAAATACGGATGCGTACAACGTTACGAAAACAGTCCGTCATTGACGAACTTTCAAAGGATTCATTCGATATTCCTCTTAATCCTTTTCTGGTCCATATACGGATCCAGAAAACTGTACGTAAACGTAGTCGGATTCCGTTTAAGTCGTAGCGTAAACATTACATTCAGGGAACTTCTGCTTTAAAAATATGTAGTTGTAATATACGAGGGCGGATCAATAAGTCCGTGTCTTTTCGAACTTCCCACGTAGTTATATGAAATGCAACACTGCTCCCATTAAATATCACTTGTTAATAGACCAAATTTTGAGCAAGTTCCGTCATTTACTTTGCGTTTAACAGCTGTTCAAAACATACAACCTCGTGGATTTTTTTTTTTAATGGAAAAAGGTGAATTTCGAGTGCTCATTAAACATTATTTTTTTGCGAAAAAACCGTCAATTAAACCAAGGAAAAGCTTGACAAATAACTATGGGGACTCTGCACCATCGATTTCAATGGTAAAAAAGTGATTTACTGACTTTCGTTAAGGTCGCACAAGTACAAATGACGCTGGACGTTCTGGACGGCCAATTAAGGTCAATACACCCAAAAATGTCGAAAAAATCCACGATATGGCGTTGGTCGATCGAAATGTAAAAGTGCGTGAGATTGTTGATGCCATAGGCATTTCATATGGCAGTGTTTTGATCAGTTGGCATTTTAAATGATCAGTTGGGTTTAAGAAAGCTGTCTGCAAGATGGGTGCCGCGTTTGCTCTCAATTGACCATAAACGTAATCGTGGCCAATAAGGTGATGGCAACAGTTTTTGTGGGATGCATGCGGGATAATCCACATCGACTACCTTCAAAAGGAAAAACAATAAACGGCCAATATTATGCCAACTTATTGAACCGATTTAACGAGGATTTTAAATAAAATGACCCCATATGACCAATGCCCCAATGGAAATGCCTATTTTATAGACCTTGAAAAATCCTATTTTTTTGAGGGGATACAAAAATTGGAGAAACGTTGAACTAAGTGTATTGAGCTAAAAGGTGATTATGTGGAAAAATCATTTTTTTTTTGCACAAAAACTGCACTCAGGGAACTTCTGCTTAAAAATATGTAGTTGTTTGGGTTGTAATACAGTTTCATTATTTTTAATGTAAATGTAAGTCATTTGTAGAACAAATAAAATTTTTAACTAACCTTGTAGTTCATTTAAAAAAACAACTCACATCAAATGACTGTTTTAATGATTTTACATTCATTTTACAGTTGTTTTTGTTATTTAAAAAAATAAAAAAAAAAATTTTTGGTTTATTTTTACTACCATGTGGTTCATTTTTACTACAATTGTTAGTCATTTTTTGAACATTAAAAAACAAATGACAATGTTAGTTGAATTTAATGAAATGTAAGTCGTCCTTTTTTAAATGAAATTTCATTTGTTTTGACTACAATTGCTGTCGTCTTTACCAACATAATTTCCTAAGTGTGTGTTTCATTCAAAAAGACACGGACTTATTGATCCGCGCTCATAGTTTCATTATTTTTAAAGTAAACATCAGTCATTTGTAGAACAAATTCAATTTTTTACTAACCTTGTAGTTTATTTAAAACAAACAAACCACATCAAATGACTGTATTATTATTTTACATTAATTTTTACAGTAATTATTTGTTATTTAAAAAAACAAAAAAAAATATATTTGTTTATTTTTTACTAACATGTGGTTCATTTTTACAACAATTGTTTGTCATTTTTTGAACATTAAAAAACAAATGGCAATGTTAGTTTAATTTACTGAAATGTAAGTCGTCCTTTCTTTAAGTGAAATTTCATTTGTTTTCAACTACAATTGCAGTGATCTTTACCTACATAGTATACTAAGTGTACGTAAACGGAAGATTTGTTTGTTGGAAATATTTGAATTATCATAACCGTTGTAGGCGTCAACAGAAAATTAAAAATTTGGTGTCATTTTATATATAAAAATTGTCTTCTTTAAACAGTGTTGCACAAAAATTAATTTCTTTTGCAAAAAGGATAATGAATTTAAAAAATTACTTTAATTTGTTGGGAATCAGAAAGTATGTATCTTTGATATTTGATATAATATGTACTATATTCAAATAGTACCTTACGACAAATTTCAATAATTTTTGCAGCGCATGTTAAAATCGATATGCATGTTAAAGAGAACACCACATGTACACAGAAAAAATTATCAACCTAAAATATCTAATTAAAGATTTGATTTGAATTTAATTTGTTTCTAAACAAATATTTAATTGAATCAAATAATATTTTAATTGACTTTTAAATATGTATATAAATGCATATTTTATTTTAAACTTAATTCTCAAATTATTTTTTCATACACTGTATGCTTAAATAGAAAATTTTCAGTATAAAATACCAAATTAATTTGAAGTTTACAAACAAAACAAGCACACACACAAACATACAAGCAGACGTACCATTTACAAAAAACACATATACTAACGAATCGTTCACACACATTTTTTGTGAGTATCATTTTTCTTTTTGTAGAAGTTACACTTAGGAAATTATGTTGGTAAAGACGACAGCATTGCAGTTAAAAACAAATGAAATTTCATTTAAAAAAAGGACGACTTACATTTCATTAAATTCAACTAACATTGTCATTTGTTTTTGAATGTTCAAAAAATGACTAACATTGTAGTAAAAATGAACCACATGGTAGTAAAAAATAAACCAAAAATTTTTTTTTTTATATTTTTAAATAACAAATAACAACTGTAAAAAATGAATGTAAAATCATAAAACAGTCATTTGATGTGAGTTGTTTTTTTAAATGAACTACAAAGTTAGTTAAAAATTTTATTTGTTTTACAAATGACTTACATTTACATTAAAAATAATGAAACTGTATTACAACCCAAACAACTACATATTTTTAAAGCAGAAGTTCCCTGAGTGTATTTATGAATTTTTTTTTAACTTTTTAATTTTCTATAAAAGTTTTAATTGATATTATCATTACAGTGATAGGTGCAAAATCAATTAAAATATTAATTGATTTAACAACTTTTTTAATTGAAACCCGTTTTCAGTTTTTTCTGTGTAGTTAAACTGCTTACTTAGATTTTCGTTATCACTTCCTGTATCCTTTCAAAAGGACATTTAAAGTTAAATTTTTAAACAAATTATTTATATGAAAGATAACAACCTCGGATATTCCACAAAATTTCGGCACCAATAACTTGAAAAATATCCTTTTCAAAATGTCTAAAAAAGTTCGTTAAAAGTTTAACGACACTGTAGTATACACTCAAATTTCAGGCTGGTAGCTTTATTAGTTTAGCAATAACGAACATTTGATATAGACCTGTAAAAACAAAAATCATATGTAAAAAATTTAATACAATTGGGGATTCATAAAAGCTTCGTATATGATGTATAGTGTATATTTATTTGCAGGTACGTTCCTAACTATTCGTTCGTATGTTCTTAGATATCACTACTGTTTCTTCACAAAATTATTATTAATATTATTATTAATAATCATATAATTACAAATTATATAATATTACCCTAACCGAGCACTAGCTACTATGGCCTTCGGCGCGTTGTAGCGAAAACAGACCAGTGCCATTGGTGGAATCGAACCCACAACTCCGCACAGATAAACTAGCCTACCGGGGCGCACTCCTTTATAAATAAAATATAATATTCCATAATAAACAATGAAAACAATTATTTTTTTAAATTTTTTTTTTGAATGGTTGAAACATATTAAGAAAAATACAAATCAAATTGTAAAATCAGGTTTCCAGCACTGTTAAAACATTGGCACTAACGTTGTTAAAATACGACGTTTACACTAGATACACAATTACAAGAATCCTAAAAATATATTTAAATTTTGTTTGTAAAGCGTGTTTTTTTTAGAGTGTCACAACTTTGAGTTGACCACCCATTAACAGCTGATAGTTGCGTTTCGTTAAGTTTGCTTTGAAATTTCATTATGAATCGACTTACATCAGAGCAACGAGTGCAAATTTTTAATCAAAATAATTGTTCTATTCGTCAAACTCATCGTGCACTTCTTCCATTTTATGGCGTACATAATCGTCCTTCCGAGCTCAGATTAATTGGCACCCAAGATCGAGTGATTTAAATCCATTGGATTATTTTCTTTGGGGTTATGTTAAGTCACTTGTCTACGTCGAACACTTGGAAATCAACATTCGAAGAGTTATCGGCGAAATACGGTCGCAAATGCTGCGAAAAGTTGTTTGAAAATTGGTGTTCCAGATTGCGCCTTCTACCCGCCAGCCGTGGCGGCCACATGGCAGAAATCATATTTAAACATTAATTTCATAAAATTTTCTTTCCAATAAAGTCCGTTTCATTGATATTAAAAATATATTTCCTTGTTTTATTATGATTTAAACTTGTGTCACTCCATAAAAAACACCCGATACATGAACAGTTAAATCTTTGTTATTGATAAACTAATAAAGCTAAAGGGCTGACATATTTGGTACGTATTGCAGTACAGTCAAACCTTAATATGGATTTCTTCTTATGACGAACTTATTTAAAACAATCAAGGATATTGAAGAATCAAATTTTTGAAAGTGCATTTTTAAAATTGTTGGTCCTGTTGGAGATTATTATCTTTGGTCTGATATTGCCATCATTAAATGAGTACAAATATTTAAACAATCTATTTAAAAATGTAACTTTAAATGTTCTTTTCAAATGTGATAACAAAATATGATCTCCTCTTTAACATGCATGACAAGAAATATTGAAATTTGTTGTATTTGTGAATATATTAAATTTGTATTTAATATCAAAGATACTTTCGGTAAAATTCCGTTCATTTTTGAACACATCTAATTTCCAACTTGAAATTTGTAAATGTTGTAAGTTATACTTTGAGTTAATTGCAAAATAAATTTCTGCAAAATTAATCATGGGGTTTTTGAGATATTCGCGAATTAAAAACATTTTTTAATTTCATTATACTTTTCGCGAAAAAATACAGTTTTTTGTGCAAAACTGTTTAAAGAAGATGATTCAATCTTTCAAATGACACCAAATTTTTAAGTTTCTGCTGAGGTGTTCAAAAGTTATGACCAGACTGTAATGAAGGGTTAACCTTTGTTATTTAGATATATTATAATTAAATAGACAGAAAGAAAATATTATTATGAATAAATCTGGATCCAATAAATAATGTCAGCAGGTTAACGTTTTAACATTGATTTCAAATATCTCTACACTCAGGGAACTTCTGCTTTAAAAATGTGTAGTTGTTTGGGTTGTAATACAGTTTCTTTATTTTTAATTTAAATGTCAGTCATTTGTAGAACAAATTAATTTTTTTACCAACCTTGTAGTTCATTTAAAAAAACAAACCACATCAAATGACTGTTTTACGATTTTACATTCATTTTTTACATTCGTTTTACAGAAATACAAACATTTCTCTGGAGGAATTGTTATTATTAGCTTTACAAAAACATATCCAAATTCATTGAAGTCTGAAGGAACCTACAAAAAGACTTTTCTTGTACACACCACAAATTGGGTTAAAATTAAATCTTAAATCTTTTAAAACTTAAAACCTATGGAAAATCTATACCATGAAAATCAATCTTTCTCAGTTTTTAATTCAGAGATTGATTTATAAAAATATCAATATTTAAACATTCATCATTATTTAACCATAAATTGTACTATTGATTATTTTTTGATTGAATCCATTACACCAATTATTTGACTATGATGACTTACAAGTGAGTACCACTTATGGTTTCCCTCCTATTGCCATAAAATTTAGATATGTGATAAATGGTCCAAATTAAATAAGAATGAGCACCTTTTTAACTGACAGTTGCACGTTTAAGGGTTAACATTTTCTGTAATAAATACCCCAATTTTCCGTTATTTACGTTTTTTTTTTCAAAGAAACAATATACAAATTTGGTACCAAATTGCATTTTGGATGACCTTTCCAATGTGCTATACAAAAAGTAGTAAGCAATTTTAAAACAAGAAAGTATTAAACAACTTTGAACCAGATTTTTAGCCCCTAAAATATGTTTCTTACCAATTGCTTATTACCTTTGCCTTCTCTATCTTATATCCGAATTTCAGCTAAGTCTACAGGAAATGCCTAACAGTCTCCCTTGTTAGTTATTTAACAAAATTTTAGAAAAGATTTACAGTTTTAAATGGATTTCATTTTTTTTTTAAGTACCGTCGAGTTTTAAAACGTTCTACATATTTAGTTAATATGTTGCACCATTTTAAAAAACAAGTTTTCCACACCATCCGTAATGCAATTTCATTTCTTTGGACAAAATTTCTTCATACCCCATTCCAAATTATTTTAAATACCCCCCAAATAAATTTTTCAATGGTACATATTAATAAAACAAAACTCATTTTGTTTTTCTGCAATTTATTTATGTCTCCTAGAAAAAGTTTTATTAGAAAAATAATATTAAAATAAATAAAAAAAACCTCCTATTCTTATATCCAAATAACGAACATGCTATCTCATTCCCATATTTAACAAATTAAATACTTAAAGGCGTTAACCTTGTCTCAATCACACACAGAACTACGACAAATATATGTATGAAAGCAACAACAAATATCAGACATACAATCATTCGTTTGTTTCTTTGATTTCGTTTTATTTTTACAATTTCATTTCCATTGTTATTTTTTATTTAAGTATTTATTTAAATGTCTAATGAGCGTGTGATGAGAGAGAGAGAGAGAGGTGTAGAGAATATTAGAGAAAACTTCAGCAAGATTAAAATTGTATACGTTTCATTATCAACTTGTTTCCTGGAGAGTTTTTATAAGAAATGAGAGTCATATTTTTGTTTCACTTATTTGCCATCTCCTTTTCAACTGTAATTATTAGTGTAAGGAATTGCTTTGTGTTACCAATTTGGAGATTTCCCAGCTGGATTTGGTGATTTTTTTCATTAGCTGGTAAAAATGTAATTTAGTTTTTAGCTGGAAATCTAGCGATTATTTTTTTTTTTGTGTTTTATAAAAGCTGGTTTTAGCTTGTTTCTATTATTTGTTTTTAAATGCAATAAATGATAGTATGCCAAATTTCAAATCGATTGCAGAGAAACGTCCAAATAATGTGAACTACACTGTGGCTAATTTAATTGTTAAGAAATGTCATAATTTTTTTCTAAAACAATAAAATTTAACACAAATCTAGCTTTTGTTTACACTTAATAAGGCAGAAACATAATTGGCTAAAGTGTCTTTAGTCAGGTGTTGGTAGGAAACGAAAATTTTTAACTATAATTATTTAAATATGAAAATTTTAAATATCGTTTAATACCAACACCTGACTGAAGTCGCTTAAGCAAATTATATTATAGCCTTAACATTTCGCCTAGAAGAAACGTTGCGTTATTTCGTTATTTTTGTTACAAAAACATTTACATTGAAATAACGCAACGCCTGACTCATGTGAAATACAAACTTAAGTACTGACGTAAAATTTGTTGAGCAGAAATCATTATGCAATCATTTTATTGCAGACGAAGACGCGGTGTTATACTACAACTTTTTTTAAAACAACTTTATGATAAAAATAATATCATAGCAGTTCGCGAAAAACGGTTTTAAATTTATATAAATAAAGATTTTGCAAGGATATAAAGGTACATTCTCAGAAGTTGCGCCAAATTGGTAAACTATAGCCATCTCTTACTTTTGGTTTGACCCCTTGACCATTTTTTAAAAAATTAATTAGAAATGGATTATATATATTGCAAATATCTCCTTTCTAAATCCAAAAACTAGCTTCTTGACATATTTCTTCTATTATATTTGAGATATTCAGAATCGACTTCGCAAAATATCCGTAATGTTAACGTTTAATAAACATTGTTTAGATGAATAACCACTAGGGGATTCAAATTACTCGGGCTTGGTTCGGGTAAACGAGTAACTCGATTTAAACTTAGTTGAGTAATCGAGTAAGATTTTAAAATTCACGCGTAACTCGAATAATGCGAATCATGTTATTCCACTAATTCGTTCTTAAAAATATGCAATAAAACACAAATAAATAAAAAATCAGGAGTTCTGAAATGCATTTTATCAAAATTAAAAATTATTGAACAACTATAATATGTAAATTAAACCGTAACTGGTACATAGCTTCATATTTTATAAAAAAAAATCGTATTAAAAAATACCAAAAAATTTAAATTTTTAAGTGAAATATAAATTGAAATAGAACATACTCGATTAATCGACCAAAATTATTCGAGTTATTCGTTACCCGAAATTATCCATTTTAATTTACTCGAACAATTGTTTGATTAAATTCATCGGTAAACCGATTGATGCATAACCAATGTTCAACAAACGTAAATCAAATCAAAAAGAGAACTGCTTTCATATTAAAAAAATTTATATGCAGCACAAAACAAGAATATTTTCTTTCGCAAAGCTTAATAAGTTAATAAATATAAAAGTATAAAAATGTATATTTATGTTTAGAATGTATGTCGCAATTCGTGGGAAAAACGAAAACAATATTTATTATGTATATTTTTAGAAAAATTTGGGTAAACCTTCTTCATCGTTTTTCTAGATAACCACTTTTTGGCATAGAGGTCAAACCAACAATATGCTGATGATCTCCGCTTTTTAATCAAAGTTTCGAGTCCAGGAACAAATTAATGAAATATTTTAAAGTCAAAATTTTTTTAATATTTCCAAACAAGCATTATTTCAATTGCATTTGCCCTTAGATTCTCATATAAAAAATATTAAATTTTATTTTTAAATCATCTTAATACAAATTAACGCTCTAACCGGCAATCCTGCCTTCAGGCGGGGTATTTTAAAATAGCCATAAATGCTCCGAATGAGTGTCTTATTATAAGAAATAATATATTTGGATAGAAAACAAATTTAAAAATTATTTTGTTAAGTAATTTCATGCGTTCATCTAAAGCTTTGGAAGCGATAAAGCGTTAGACTTTGAATTTCGTAAAATTTCCAAAAATAAATATTTTAAACTGAACAAACCTTTGAAGAATCTTAGATACCATTGATAGTTAACACAAAGTTAGATTGCAGCTTAAACTTTTCAAAAAGCTCTAATTTTATTCCAAGACAGAGGATTCTAATAGCATGCCTATAAAAGACATCGTCTTAACTTTAAAACTTATGGACTGATTTTTATGAAATTTGTCAAAAGATTATATTTAGTAGTATTGGTAAATCCTTTAAGTTTAAACAAATAAGTTTAAGTTTAGGTGCGTTTTAGTTCAATTCGCGTTTTTTCGAAAAACGAAAATCGCCAAATCTTCTTAGTAAAACCACAAAAAGTACTTTTTGACTGTAGTTATATTTGGTAAGAGGAATAAATTATACTTAAACTTCGTAATTTTTAGGGATTAGTTTTTGAGATTCGCTATAAACCTATTTTGGCCCATATCGTCTAAAATAGCCAACGAAAAAAAATTTGGAGAAGAACATATTGTTTAATTTTTGTGTCGAACAAGTGGTATAAATTTCATTACAAAAAAAGCTTGGGGCTTAACTAAAAATTATTTTTTTAGTTTGCTCGTTTGGCATTTTGGAACTAAACATCTGTAAATATTTCGTAGTACTAAACTTTATTAAGTAATACTAACTAATTTTAAA
>CM037854.1:128014930-128081198 GCA_021234595.1 Delia radicum
ACTAATTTTAACCCAAAAAAAACAACAAATAACCCAATAATTTGTATATTTTTCACTTTGTAGCGTTTTTTTATTTCAAATTTAGCTAGTTTTTTTGTGACTTTTCCAGCAAAAAAATATGTTAGTTACTTCTAGCGATTTTTGAGTCAGATTTAGCTGCTCTTGAAGAAATGTTAACAACAGTGGAATTGCTGCAATGATAATTTGGCTATTGTTGTTGTTATAAATATAGAATTTATTAAAATTATGTTTCATTTCCAATAAGAATTAAAAAAAAAAAACAAAAAAATTTCAATTTGTTTGATTCCTAAATTTTCTTTTGCGCTCTCCCTCATTTTATAGTTGTTGTATGAGTAAAAATATTTTAATTTTATATTGTTTTTGGACATTTATAACATTTTTTCTACTGTTTTTATTACTTGAATTTCGTTTATTTTTATTCTCGTAATTGTCATTGTATGCTGCTGCTGTATGATTGTATGGATGAGAGAAAGAGTAATCTGATATTTTGTGTTTCATTTATTGTAATGTTGTTTTTTTTTTGTTATTGTAGGGTACCATTTCTTATATTTAACCCCTACATATCAACACTAACCCATCTCAAAACTATGACCCCTTGGGAGTTTTTGCTAGCTTTAAGGACTCTTGCAGAAATGTTTATTAGGGTGTCCCTTAGAAAAGATTTGTCATTATAGGTACCCCCAGTTTAATTGAAAATGGAAGCAAATGTTAACCCGTGCCGAATTTCGGCCGAAATAGCCATTTGAGAAAAAGTTTATTTATTATATTAACAATTCCGAAAATTCGCAATTTTGGAAAATTTAACTTTTCATTCCATTTATTCATTTAATACACTCAAAATTATTCAGATATGAAATTCTGACTACAGCGGATATTATTAACTGACTTTAGAATTAAAAATTACTCATAAATTTAATAAAAACGCAAAAATACTTTTTGTTAAAATTATTTTAAAGATTTTTTGCGCACCACCCCAGGGTACGCCACTGGTGTGGAGCGACTGCTTTCCCTAATATTTTCTGAAAATTAATTATTTTGTGATTGTTATTTCCATCGGCTTAAGGTCCTCTGGTGTAAAATATTTTTCATAAAAGTAAAAACATAAAATTGTTTATTTTGTCAAAATTTAAAAAAAAAATTAATTTTGTATAAATTTCGGGAAAACATTATTCAGATTTGATTCACTTTTATTTAAAACATTCTTAACCGTTCGTTGTCTAGGTACAAAAAAATCTTATATAATGCAATTGATATTGTGACTTTAAAATTGATAAAAAAATGTTCCACTTGATAGAAATAATTATTTTATGCAATTCGTGCAATAGGGTTAATATTTTCACTTTTTACCAAAAAAAGACCCACTAGGAAATTTTCAGAATGTCTGCGTTCAGAGCTGAATTAAATTTGTATACACGCTGAAAAAAAGCCAATTTGTTTGGAAAACATTTGCGTTTCCCATGTTTATTATATAACATGTTTGCTTGCCAATATAATTGCCTGTAAGCATATATATGTTTAGAACAGACATGGGCGGCGTCAATAACATTTCACAATCTTTCACTCATGAAATTTGTCATATAATTAATAATTTCAGACCTACGCGCACACTTGTTGGCTTAAATGCTTCCTTGGAAAGTTTTCTATTCTGCCAATACCAGACATAGGACATAATACCAATATTTGTTTATTTAATTACAGACCAATTACTTTCTTACGTCTAATTACATGTAATTGGGTGTAATTGAGTAATTGCCCTGTAATTAAATACCCAGATGTTGTTACTAATCCCCATGTTTGGTATTTTAAATTTTGCAAATTTCATAAGGAAGCGTTTAAGCAAACAATTGCGAGCGTAGGTCCGAAATTATAATTGATATTAAAAAATTTCACCTGTCAATGATTGTGAAATGTAATTGACGCCGCCCATGTCTGGTTTAGAAACAGTAAAAACCATCTACTGCCAAACATATATATGTTTGGCTGCAAATATACATTTGTTTATTATATGTATGTTTGCATGTCCTAAACATAATATCTAAACAATTTAAAATTGCAAATATATCTTTGTTTATGTTTGAAAATTTTAATCATTGTAAACATATAAATAAATACCTGCAAACATATTCTAAAGTTTCTTTTTTCTGCGTGTATGTGATAAAGGATATTAAACTAACCAACAAACGCAATTCTTTATAGTTCAAATTCCGCTTTTTAGGTGGGTTGAAAAATGTATTCAGTTTCCATTGTTCATCTATATTTTTTTATATTTATTCAAAAGAAACGATTAAATAAAAAAAATTTCTCAATATCTAACGGTTTAGCAGAAAAAAAAATTAAATGGTATATGTTTATTTGTTTTTTCCTGGGAAATTTGGGAACCCACCTTTTTAAAATGTTGGACTCGCTCGGTAATTTAGTACCCTTTATAACATATCTAAATTTAATCAAAATCTGTAAATTTCCCAGTGGGTCTTTTTGGTCAAAAGTGAAAACATTCACTCCATATGGATAAAATTTAATAAAATAGTTCTTTGTATACATAATATTAGGTGGATTTACACTTCGTAGTCATAATATAAATTAAGTTTCATGGGTCTTTTTTGCACCAGTCCGCTAAAGGTTAATTTTGCTTTAAATAAAAGTAAAGATAATTATAGTCTAATTAAATTAAGGCTATATTTTTGCGAAAATTGTGCAAACTTTGATGAAAACATAAGAATTTTATTCAATTTTTGACAAAATAATCAATTTTTATAAAATGTCCTGGAAACACACAAACACACATTATAGTTTTTAATTTTTTTTTTCCTTTAACTACAATTCTATACATATTATAAAAAAAAAGCAATCACCATCTCTAAATTAGGCATTTTGAAATATCTTTAAAATTAATTTAAAAAAACACGTTTTGCTAATTTTATGAAATTTTTGAGTCATTTTTGATTTCAGGCTAAAGTGGGTTAATAATAATCGAGGTAGTCAGAATTCCATATTTGAAAAATTAAAGCATATTAAAGGAATAAATGAAATAAAAAAAATAGAGACTGAGAAGATTAGAAAAATAAACAAAAATCTAAAAATAGAATATTTGTGTTTGTTAGTGTTGTTCACTTCTGAGTATAATATACAATAACATAAAAAGCTAATAGGAAAGAAAACTGCAATTTAGCTGCATTACATTCAAGGCCATACTTGGGTGTGATCGCTAAACGATCATGACATGGTATTGTTACGTTTGTAATGTAAGAAGAGCGCAGGTTTGATTCTTACAGCCGCAGGTTGTTGAAAAATTTATCATATAGAGACAATCTGACAATTATAAGACACAAATAATAATACAATTTAAATGGAAAATCACTGATGACGCCTGCACTCATAATAATCTATAGGTAAAATACACGAAAACCGTTGTTCATTTTACGAAAGTTTTGGTTATTTTGACATTACGAAAAAATTTGTAGAATATACAAATCACATTTCGTAAAGTTTTGTAAAAACTTTTTTTAAATAAAAATGTGGTGCATACCTTACGGGTTTATTTTAAAATTAAAAAAAAAATGTAATGGTGCCACACCAGAATCGAACTCACGATTTGAGTGACATCCTGCTGTGTTGAAGTAGACCCCTCTACCATTTGCTCCAAAGTAGCTGATGCAATACAACAAACTAAAAAGGAACTTAAGTCGAAAATATTATGAAATTTTTATGAAAACTAGAAAAATATGCTACGAATATTTAATAAAAGAGGTAAAATGGCAATTAAATATTTTTATTATGATTATTGAACTAAATAAAATAATATAATTTTTTTATAAATATATCAAATAATATATTAAAAACAAAATAAAAAAATAATAAAATAATAATAATAAAAAACTTAAATAACAATTTCAAACTAATTGCAATTTTATTATTAAATATTTTATCTTTTTAAACCCGGCAAATAAAGTGGAAGTAGTGTTTTCGGGTCCTCTTTAACTTGTTTTAGGATCCTCTTAATTAAACAAAATACAAAATATCCATTTATATCAAAACACAAAAATAGTAATAATGAAATAAAAAATAAAACATAGAAATTTAAAAAACATTAATAAACAAAAAAAATATAAAAACTAAAAAAAAAAAAAAAAAAATTTGTCCTGGCCAGGAGTTGAACTCGCAACCTTCCGATTGCAAATCCGACCTCTAACCACATCAACATCCATATGTAATATTTGTAACATTACAAATTTTTGTACAATGTACTAAAAAAATATTACGAAATCGTGTTTGTATTTTTTACGAAATTTGTAAATTTATATAATTTGTTTTATACAAAAGTTTTGTAATATAAACAAAATGTTTGTACATTCTACGAAAAAAAATTTACGAAAAATATATTTGTATTTTTAAGCATCTATTATTATGAGTGTGTCCATAAAAAGGTAGAAACTAGTCTAGTCTGATTTATAAATTAAATAGTGTTTATATTTCTTAGAGAAAAACGTTTCGTCAAAATTTCGAATTTTCGGAATTTTTTTTTTTTTGGACTGTTACACGGATGGTCCCGGGTTCGATTCCCGGTGACGACAACATCAATTTAGAAAAATAATATGTATGAGTTTTCTATCACTTATATGTATCGCTACACCTACCTTCGGTGTTCCCATAGCACTTAACCCCACCGAAGTAAAATAATGAATAAGGGCTATGAAACAAAAAGCTTCAATAAATTCGCCAACTCTACATCAGGTGGCAACAACTGTTCTAAGATTTAGCTACTCGCGCAATTACAGTGTTGCCATGTTGGAAGTCCTTCATCTTCAACACATTAATTAATAGGAAGTATTTCCTGAGTGTTGCTTCTTTGCTTCTCTTTAAAAAAAAAAAAAAAAAAAAAAACTGGGGGTGTAATAAACGAAAATAGGCAAATCAGTTTTTAGGGACATACTAATATTTATATTTCTTTTCAGTTTTCCTTCATTTATTTTCTTATACTATTTCAATATTTATAGTTTTTATATTTTTTACACTCTTTTTGTTGCATCAAGGGGTTTTGCTACGTTTTCTATATATTTAAGGGGTTGCCAGCTGTTGTAATTTCTTGTATATTTCAATATATTTCAGAATGTATTTACCATATAATTATTATAGTCTGCTGGCTATTTTTCATTGTAAATTATTCTATAATCCACTTAAAATGTGGTACTTGAGTTTATATTATTTTGCAATTGTTTCCACCATTATTGTTGCATTATTAAAAATAATTTCATAGAATTTTTTTTAAGGGTTAGAATTTGTTTTCATTTTTTTTTTTTTGTAGGTTAGGGATTAGATTTTATGGTAAGAGAAATTTATTTAACGCTTCACTTAATATGAAAACTATTTAATGTTCATATTTATGTAGTTGTATTGACAATTACAATTAGGGTGACCATTTTCTATCTGTCAAAGAAAATGTATAGTAAAAATCAGCATTATTAATTTTAAATATTAAAATTGTTGTATTTAAAAATAAAAAGTAAAAGCTGAAATATCTCGAAAATTTTGTCCGATAAAGGTTTAATAAATGTTAAACGAATTTTACAATTTCATATATATATATCACACGAATAATTTGGATTTTTTCCCACAGGTTAGTAGAACTCTTTAAAGTTAGCTGTGCAAATCTTCAAAAATAGAGAAAATTATGTATTACACTTAGAATACTGTGTAGGTAAAGACCACAGCAAATGTAGTTGAAAACAAATAAAATTTCACTTAAAGAAAGGACGACTTACATTTCAGTAAATTCACTTAACATAGTTATTTGTTTTTTAATGTTCAAAAAATTACTAACTATTGTAGTAAAAATGATCCACATGTTAATAAAAAATAAACAAACAATTATTTTTTTTTTTTTTATTTTTTAAATAACAAAAAACGAATGTAAAAAATTAATGTAAAATCATAAAACAGTCATTTGATGTGGTTTGTTTTTTTAAATTAACTACAAGGCATTTACATTAAAAATAAACATTTACATTAAAAATAAAGAAACTGTATTACAACCCAAACAACTGCATATTTTTAAAACAGAAGTTCCCTGAGTATAACAATCCCGAAAAGTCAAAACACGAGGTGTGTAAAGTCTTTTACACTGACAAAGAAACCTTTTCTTCACTGTGGAGTACGGAGCTTACGGAGTTTATTTTTCATCACGTCAACACACTCATAATAATTCATGAATAAAAAATACGAAATTAATGTCAAAATGACATTAAATGGGAAGCATAGGTATTTAGTGCTGAAATTATTTCGGCAAGAGGGCGGCTCTAATCAAACTGAATATATTCATGTAATTTCTTATCTCTTTCCTTTATAAAATATTTAATATTTTTGTAGCTACTAAAGGGTGGTTAAATTGTAAGGGCCGATGTTGAATGTGAACCACACCTAAACGCCAAGTTTTTTTCCGAATTTTATTTGACATTTCTCTATTTCAGACTTACTCAATTTGAACCATGGAGAGATACACAATCCAACAACGTGTTAAAGTTATCCAGATTTATTATGAAAATGGGCGTTCAAATCAAAATGCATATCGTGCACTTCGTGATTTTTTTGGTCAATTTGATCGTCCAAATGTGCGTACAATCGCAAAAATCGTGGAAAAATTCGAGCAAACCGGGTATGTAGAAGATGTGAGAACACCAGTGCATGCTCGTACAGCTCGTACTGCAGAAAATATTGCTGCTGTTCGCGATAGTGTGGCTGAAGAGCCGTCCACCTCAACTCGTCGTCGTGCCCAACAATTGCACCTCTCACGCTCGTCGTTGATGAACATTATGCATAAAGACTTGCATTTACACGCTTACAAGGTGCAATTGGCTCAAGAACTAAAGCCTCTTGACCATTCCAAACGTCGTGAACGGGCAGAATGGTGGCAAGAAATGGCAACAGTGGATGATCAATTTTCGAAGAAAATCATCTTCAGTGATGAGGCACATTTTCACCTCAGTGGATTCGTCAATAAACAGAATTGCCGCATTTGGGCGAATGAAAATCCAAGAGTGATTGTCGAAAAACCAATGCACCCACAAAGAGTGACTGTTTGGTGCGGTTTATGGGCTGGCGGCATCATCGGGCCGTATTTTTTCCAAAATGAGGCCGGTCAGGCAGTTACTGTGAATGGTGTTCGCTATCGTGAGATGATAACGAACTTTTTATGGCCCGAATTGGAAGATATGGATGTGGACGATATGTGGTTTCAGCAGGACGGTGCCACTTGCCACACAGCTAACGAAACAATGTCTCTTTGGCGCAACAAATTCAATGGCCGTGTTATCTCACGTAATGGCGATGTCAATTGGCCGCCAAGATCATGTGATTTGACACCGTTGGACTTTTTTCTTTGGGGTTATTTGAAAGAAAAGGTGTACGTCGCTAAGCCAGCAACAATTCAAGAGCTAAAGGATGAGATAATTCGGCACATTAACGGCATAGAACCTCCATTATGCCTCAGCGTCATTGAAAATTTGGACCATCGGATGGAGGTGTGCCGCCGTGGTCGCGGCGCCCATTTGGCCGATATTTTGTTCCATACATAATTGAGTAATACCAATATATCATAATAAAATAAAATTACAATAATTTCCTAAATAGTTTGTGTTTTATTCAAAATCAACATCGGCCCTTGAAATTTAACCACCCTTTATTTAGTTCTCAATGATTTTTAATGCCCTCCAACCCACTGTGAACATGGAATTAAAGTACAAAATATTGTTTGTAATATCATAATAATATAATATAGGGTGTTTTTTATACAGGTATAGAACCTTAAGTTGGCAACACTTTTTTAACTGCCGGCCATTTTGTGAGCTGTCAAGTGATTTATGTTCAATTTGGATTGGCATTTGAACATGAATAGACTGAACAACGCTTCCAAATTCTGTAAATTTATTTTGAAAATCATGGTTCAGTTCGAAATACATATCGCGCACGGATTTTGCGATGAAGCTCACTTTTGGTTAAATGGATACGTCAATAACCAAAACTGCAGTAGGAGTAATGATAATCCTCAAAGGTATGTTGAGACACCGATACATCCAGAAATACTGACTGTTTGGTGTGCTTTATGGGCTGGTGGAATCATTGGTCCGTACTTCTTTAAAAACGATGCTGGTCAGAACGTTACAGTCAATGGTGACCGCTATAGAGCCATGATTACTGACTTTTTCGTTCATCAATTGAACTACCATGATGTGCAGGAGCTGTGGTTTCAACAAGACGGCACAACATGTCACACAGCTCGTGCCACAATTGATTTATTGAAGGAAACGTTTGGTAACCGCATAGTTTCACCTTTCGGACCAGTGAATCGGCCTGCAAGATCGTGCGATTTATGTGAAGTCGGTAGTCTACGCCGATAAGCCCCAAACGATTGACCACTTGGAGGACAACATTGGCCGCGTTATTGCCAATATACGGCAACAGATGTTGAAAAAAGTTATCAATTGGACCTCCGTCAGAGCCAGCCGTGGCGGTCATATGCCTAAAGTCATATTTAAATTATAATACCAGAAGATTATATTTCGAATAAAGTAAGTTTTATGTCAATTTAAAAAATTCATCTTTGTGTTATTCCATTTCAAAGTTATATACCTCTATAAAGACAAATACAAAAATATATTAATACAAAAAATTATTTTTTGTATTGGCACCAACAAAGGGAATTTGTAAATACAAACACTCTTTTGTTGATTTATTTGTACACTTAGAATACTATGTAGGTAAAGACCACAGCAAATGTAGTTGAAAACAAATGAAATTTCCCTTAAATAAAGGACGACTTACATTACAGTAAATTCAACTAACATTGTCATTTGTTTTTTAATGTTCCAAAAATTACTAACAATTGTAGTAAAAATTAACCACATGATAGTAAAAAATAAACAAACATTTATTTTTTTAAATAACAAAAAACAACTATAAAGAATGAATGTAAAATCATAAAATAGTCATTTGATGTGGTTTGTTTTTTTTAAATGAACTACAAGGTTAGTAAAAATTTTAATTTGTTCTACATATGACCGACACATACATTAAAAATAAAGAAACTGTATTACAACCCAAGCAACTACATATTTTTAAAGCAGAAGTTCCCTGCGTTTAGTTTTGAATTTTTGTTTTTGAAGAAATTTTATATGAAAAACTGCGAAACTGCACTTAAAAGTATTTCAAAAAACTAATTTGTAGGAAAAAAATCTGAATTTCTATGGAGAAGGGTACATTTCAGTTTTCTTTATTTTAAAGTAGAGCCATTACAACCGACACAGATAGAATTTTAGTGGACAAAAATATATGAAACGAAAAATTCCCTAAAACTAATGAAAAGCTTTATTCTTTTTATGAAACAAGTTGATTTCTGAATTTAATTCGTAGAAAAAAATAAAACTTTTAGTAAATAAAATGGTATATTTCATAAAATTTTATAAAAATTTCCAAAAAAGTTTCAATGGACGAGTTCCAGTGCAATTTCATTGTTTTTTATGCAAAAATTCATCAATGTCATGCAGAGAATTCGCTCAGTTTAATATGTACTAATCTCTAGTTCCAGATATATATGAATTTAACTAAATTAAATATGACACCTCGTATGAAATTTTATTTTATCCCTATTTTAATTTTGCGTTTCAATAAACATATTGTACAAACAATTTTTTTTGCCCAAACTAGTCTGAACTTTCGCATCACTTATTATTTTATTTTTTGCAATTGTTTGCAACTAGTTATTTTAGCATAGTCTATAACAATTTCCTATACACGCAGAGAAAAAAATATGGTTGCAATATGATTGCTGCCACTAAACTATGTTTCCTACAGCAATAAATGGTTGTTTCAATTAAACTATTATTGTACATAATCATATTTCACCAATAATATGGTTGCTTTTATCATGTTCTAGTAAAAATTTCGCTCTTTTTTCAGTTATCATATTATTGTGTTGTCACAATCATACTATAATATTTATTATCATATTCCTTTATCTAACTGCAGCCATATTAGAGTTGCACCAACTATAAGATGATCAGTTGGTTGTTTTATGAGCGTCTTCGCTCTTTTAGTTTCATTCTTGTTTGAGATTTTGAGAAAAGAAGTTGTGAGAAACAGTCAGCTCCAATAAATTAAATAATATTAAACAAAAAGACATTAACAATGGACAAACAACGTAGTGGTGCTAATTTTAATGGTGATCTGTTTTGTGGAAGAAGGAATAAGTTTGCAGTCTCAACCCGGTCTACCGTGGAAGTCTAGGCAAAAGTTTAATTGTTGCGTACAAAGAACGTAGTGCTGATAATTTTAATGGTGATTTGTTTGTGGAAGAAGGAATAAATTGTATTCTCAACTCGGTCTGCCCTGGAAGTCTAGTCAAAAGTTTAATTATCGCTCACCCGTTAAATAAAGTTATTGTTTATTATAAAAAGTGATAAAAAAGTGCTTTATTATTTAATTGTTTATAATTACTCAAAAAATATTGTTATTGTTATTATTCTTCTGCGCAAAGACAATTGGATTACTTAAATTATTTTAAACCTAAGTTTATTTAAATATGTGAATTATTAAATAAATATGCTATTAAAAAACATGCATATCTTTTTAATCCAGCTTCAATAGAATGCTGGGAGAATACTGTAGGGCTCATATTATGATAATTCATACAAGTTTCCAGAACCATAATATGATAATATTGGGATATACTTTAATTATCATATTATGATACAAAAGCAGTTAAGAGTATGGTTGTCACAACCATAGTAACATGGTTGTCGGAATCATAAATCCAAAAATGTATGATGCTCTTCGAATATGGTTCCCTCAACCATGTTTTTTCTTTGCGTGTAGTATCAGTTATATTTTACATTATGATGGCTTAATGTAAAAAGACTCTAAAATCTTGTTTTTTGGTTTTCTCTATATGAAAACTACATTTTTTTAAATACAGTTGTCATCGAAATTGGCAACAAAAATATTGAAAATTTCTTTAAAAAACTTTTGAATTCATAGTTCATTAGATTTAATACATATAGGAATTATTCTGTTCGCTTTATAAAAACAGGAGGCAATGAAGTAATACAATTTGGGTTAGGGCCTTTTCACATTAAGTCAGCGACTAATTGTAAACATCATCGCTTTAACAAACGGAAATTATTGTAAAATATAGAACAGTTAAAAATCAAGCGAAATTTTTGTTATGAACATGTTTTTATTATCGCAAGTAAAAATCGATTGTCACAGCGAAATTTTGTTGTTTATTCTTAATTGAGTTGTCACAGCCGCTACATGCATATTGAGATTGTCACACTCGAATTAATGTTATTGCAACTGATACAATTTTGATATATGTACATACATATATTTGTTTTAAATGAGGGATAGTCCTATAATAAAAAATAAATCATCAAACAACATTTTATTTTACCTGTTGGAATTTTATTGAGAGGGCGGTAACAAAATTCAGGGGGAAATTAATCTTCTAGTCAAATAGTATCGAACAATTGAAGGGTTTATTGTAAAAACATGATAAGCACCATTTTATTTTTTGTTTTTTTTCGCCTTTTTAAAAGTTAAAAAATGCAAAAAATATGAATTACGCAAGACTTCTATCAAATGTTAATCCATGGAAGTCTAGAAAACAGCGAAATCCCATAAAATACTAAATGAGTCTTATCAAGTTTTTGCAATAAGCCCTTCAATTGTAATACATTTTTTTTTTTTGTAATTTTTATATGTACTTATGTACTTGACTTGATATTGATTTGTACTTAATGTCAAAAAAAAAAAAATTAAATAAATTAATGTAAAAAATCCCCTCCCACATAAATCACATAAATTTATTCAATACCATATACAATTTGCTATCCAATACCCATGCTGTAAAAAAATAAGTTTTTCTTCTTGAAAATAAATTTATTTTTCATTTTCTTTTATTTATTTCCAAAACTTTCTAACCAATAGAAATACGTTTCGGTTTCTTTGTTTATTTATGTACATTTTTCTATTGAACTGTATGTTGATTTTAAGTTTATTTTTATACCATTTTCTTTCATTTTCTTTTGCTACAAACACTCGAAATATTTAATATATTACCAAGTAGGTGTCATATACATTAGGGTGTCCCGCAAAAATTTGTTTTTGAGTAACACTCAAATTATGCATATTGAAGAGCTGAATACGGTATAGATAACATTTTTTTTTTAAGGAAATTTTAGGTTCCAACACGAGATTTAAGATATCAACAATGGTGCATTAAAAAAGTAGTAAAGTGCTATTTGAATGTTTTTATACGAAATTTAAAAAAAAAATGTAGTTGTTATGTACTAAATGAAAACGTAAAAATGCTGCGGTGGATCAAAACTTTTCTAAAAAAAATACTCTTCTCTTAATATGCACTAAATAATGAAACTTTTGAGCCCTATTTCGATTAAAAGTTAGATAGCTTTTTTGAACAAAACTACCATTTTTAATATCTTAAAACGCGTACCGGAACCTAAAAGTACCCTCTAATAAAATTTCCGATATAATTTTCGAATTCAGATCTTCAATGCGCATCTTTTGAGTGATATTACTCACGCTAATACGTAAAAACACCCTTTCTCAGGACCAGGCACGGATCTAGGGGGAAAATGGGACATTTCCTTCCTCAAAATAAATATTTTCAAATCAAAACTACAAATAAAAATAGAAAAGTTACATAAAAATACAATAACTTCGCTCCCCAGAACATTTTTCTGAATTTGCAGATGGTCGAGACACCTTAATGTACATATTCTAAGGTGGATCGATTGACAAACATTTTTTTGTGACCTCTTGAAAATAAATTTTAGAATTTTTTAATAGATTTATCAAAATATTATTTATTTTCAATAACCTTTTTGTCATGATGACCTTTATAACGATACCTTATTTCTGTATATCTTTTTCTACTAAGAGAATGAAACCTAGAACAACCAAAAGTGTAGATCTTTTTTCAAAACCCAGTTCGCAAAAACTCGATATTTTCGATTTGTGCAAAAAAAAAATTTAAGTTAATTTTCTTGGGGTTTAAACAAATATGTATGTCAAATTACCCACCTTAATGTATATGTTGCTTTCCGAGCCAACTGTCCAGCTAAGAATAAAGTACAGCGCAGCAATGTCTAACTAAAAGTATTTCCTTTCCTATATGTTACTAATAAATGTTAATATGTTACTAACAAATTTTCCAATTTTTCCCAAAATTGGGCGAAGTATTTCTAGTATTTCTAGTATATTATTTATAATGATTTAATTAAATTTCGCAAATACAATTGATATATAATTATTTTTAAAGATTCAGAACTAGTTCCGAATTTTTATTGTAATACAAAACTCAATTTATCTTAAAATCGACAAGAATTTTTTAGTTTTTTTTATATATAAAAAAGTTTACATGTTTTTTATCGATCCAGAAAGTTTCATCGTGTTTAGTTTTGTTTTTGTTTTAGTTTTGGAGAAAATATTCGTTTAATATTTTTTTTTTTTTATTTATACATAAATTTTTTATATACATACATTTAATTACAAATTATATCCTATTACCCTAACCGAGCACTAGCTTCTATGGCTTTCGGCGCGTTGTTGCGAAAACAGGCCAGTGCCTCTGCTGGGAATCAAACCCACAACCCCCGCACAGATAAGCCAGCACGCTACCAACTAGCCTACTATTGTTCTTCATAATTATTTCAATATTTCTATATAAAGGGTGGTTAAATTGTAAGGGCCGATGTTGAATGTGAACCACACCTAAACGCCAAGTTTTTTTCAGAATTTTATTTGACATTTCTCTATTTCAGACTTACTCAATTTGAACCATGGAGAGATACACAATCCAACAACGTGTTAAAGTTATCCAGACTTATTATGAAAATGGGCGTTCAAATCAAAATGCATATCGTGCACTTCGTGATTTTTTTGGTCAATTTGATCGTCCAAATGTGCGTACAATCGCAAAAATCGTGGAAAAATTCGAGCAAACCGGGTCTGTAGAAGATGTGAGAACACCAGTGCATGCTCGTACAGCTCGTACTGCAGAAAATATTGCTGCTGTTCGCGATAGTGTGGCTGAAGAGCCGTCCACCTCAACTCGTCGTCGTGCCCAACAATTGCACCTCTCACGCTCGTCGTTGATGAACATTATGCATAAAGACTTGCATTTACACGCTTACAAGGTGCAATTGGCTCAAGAACTAAAGCCTCTTGACCATTCCAAACGTTGTGAATGGGCAGAATGGTGGCAAGAAATGGCAACAGTGGATGATCAATTTTCGAAGAAAATCATCTTCAGTGATGAGGCACATTTTCACCTCAGTGGATTCGTCAATAAACAGAATTGCCGCATTTGGGCGAATGAGAATCCAAGAGTGATTGTCGAAAAACCAATGCACCCACAAAGAGTGACTGTTTGGTGCGGTTTATGGGCTGGCGGCATCATCGGGCCGTATTTTTTTCCAAAATGAGGCCGGTCAGGCAGTTACTGTGAATGGTGTTCGCTATCGTGAGATGATAACGAACTTTTTATGGCCCGAATTGGAAGATATGGATGTGGACGATATGTGGTTTCAGCAGGACGGTGCCACTTGCCACACAGCTAACGAAACAATGGCTCTTTTGCGCAACAAATTCAATGGCCGTGTTATCTCACGTAATGGCGATGTCAATTGGCCGCCAAGATCATGTGATTTGACACCGTTGGACTTTTTTCTTTGGGGTTATTTGAAAGAAAAGGTGTACGTCGATAAGCCAGCAACAATTCAAGAGCTAAAGGATGAGATAATTCGGCACATTAACGGCATAGAACCTCCATTATGCCTCAGCGTCATCGAAAATTTGGACCATCGGATGGATGTGTGCCGCCGTGGTCGCGGCGCCCATTTGGCCGATATTTTGTTCCATACATAATTGAGTAATACCAATATATCATAATAAAATAAAATTACAATAATTTCCTAAATAGTTTGTGTTTTATTCAAAATCAACATCGGCCCTTGAAATTTAACCACCCTTTACAAGTCTCCTTATTGGCATGTAGGCGGATGAGCAATAAATAATACATATAAGTAAAATTGCCCATACTCCTACGTACTAGGGATGCCAAACGGTAAATCCCGAATCCCAGGATTTTTGGGATTTAGTAAATCCCGAATTTTCTTTTTTGAATACCGAGTTTTTCGGAATTTTTGTGTGACTTTTCCTCATTTGTTTATTTTTTTTTAAATTACGTTATTTCATAAATTTTCTCATTTTTTTTTGTCGTTTGCGATTCTGAAAAACACCTATGTTTTTTTCGAGTACATTCGTAACAATCCCATCGTAAAGTTCCCAGCAAAACCACACATTACCAAATCATGGGTAAAGTAATGTATCGCCATAGGGCTTCATGCATTACTTTACACGTTACTTCACTGATGAATTTTACAGGCGATGAGCCTCAAAGTAACTCATTACCTTGTAGTGGGTAAAGTAACTGGTTACTTATATGGTTACATGGTGGGAAAAAGTAATGTGTCTATAAATAGATTTTCATAAAAAAATGCATAAAAAATTTTTTTTACGGATATTTTTTTTTAATTAAAAAAATAACTTTTTTTTATTAAATAAATAACTTGGTCATGCTGGGATTCGAACCTGGGGTCTCTGGTATTTAACAATTAGTTAGGCGAGAACTCTACCAACTGAGCTATCGATACATACAATACTTTATTGCTTAACATGTAGATGAGTTGTTGTTGTTAGTGATGTCAAAAATATACACCTTACCATTATGCTTACAAAAAATCACAAAGTATTGTGTTTATAAATAGATTTTCAAAAATATATATTAATAACTACTTTACGTTTATAATTCATACATTATGTAATTGACGATCGGTAAGTCATTATTTTATGTTTTGAGGTAATGTAAACTGTAATGAGGTCTCATTACAAGGTAATCCATGAGTGTTCAATTATCGGTAACTCATTACTTCTTGTTGGAAAATAATGATACAGGTAAGGAGTACACATTACAAGGTAATGCATTACTTTATCGCACCCATTACCAAAGTTTTGCTGGGTTGTTATAATACACATTTAGTCTTTATTAAATTTAAATATTTTATTTTGCCTTTTATTTAATTAATAGACAATTACTTTCAACGCAAAAATTTAAGTAGTTTTAATCCACAATTTTGTTTTATGTATGAAAAACAGATACAAAAATCTTTCATCGTCACTACTACATCTTGATTGCAGCGACATCTAATTCATTCTGCGTATATCAATGCAATGACGACAACCAGCGTCCACACTATTAATGTGTTTATCAGCACAATTTATTTTAGCAAAATAAATTAGTAAAACATTAGTATAATATTAGTAAAACATTAGTTCAAAACAGTTAAATGCTGAATAAGTAGAACTAAAATTTAAGCTAAAAACATAACTTTAGCAAAAAATTTGCTAAAAAATAGTATTCCTGATTTACTTTAATGGTTACAATTAAATGGTTTGTTACGGTTACCGACAGAGTTGTAAGATATGGCTATTTATTTTCAAACGTTGAAGATTTAGCTTTTGAAATAGCGATGGCGATTTTCTTGACAATTTTACATTTACAAAATCCCTACCAAAAAACTGGAAATATATCAACAGAAATACATTTTACCACAATATACAAATTGCGAAATTTCACATGTTGCTTGTGAAATATCTTGTTAATTGGTATTTTAATAGTTTTTCGCGTGTACATCATTTGGCGATTTTTAAGAATTTATTTTGAGGTATAAAATTAAAATTGACTATACATTTTATTACCTTGCTTTACAAAAAAAGGGACCGGAAGTAAATGCAAATGCATGTTTTTTACCTTAAGCCCGAGTAAGCAAAATATCTTTGAGAATCAAAGAATTTGCGTTAAAATGGCATCGATATTTTTACATAAAAAAGTTTTGATATAGTTAGATATTACTTTATACAGTTATTTATAATGATATATTGCAAAATATATATTCAAAAAAATCAAATAAAATTATACCACAAATACATAATTATATCTTTCTTTATATTACACGACATATAGTGCAATGTGTAAAAATATATAATTACACATCGTGAACATTTTACGCAATTGTATCTAATTGGATATATATGTATCACATTATATATAATTTGATATATTTGGATGAGGAGAAAATTATTATACAGTTGTACACTTATATAAATAAACCTGTAAAAATAGCAGAAAAAGCTACTACAAATAAGTTACAAATTACCTTGCAGAAAAACTGCTAAATTAAGCAGATTTTTTTGCTAAATATTAATAAAATAAGAACAGCAAAAACAAATCTGTTAACTTGAGAACATTTTTGTTATATTCGATGTGAGTTTTAGTTAATAGAAAATATAATTTTAGTCTGTAAAATTAGCAAAAACTTTTACTAACTATTTATAGACTCAAAATAAGATTTCGTTGAAAGCAAATAACGGTTTATTTTACTAAAATCCACAGAAATTTTTGCTAAAAACTTGTAAATTGCTGATTTCATAAGGGCAGACTTTTATTTGCAAAAAAAAGTAAAAAAAAATAAAAAAATTTCACATTTGCTTCACTAATATTTAGTAAATGTTTTTGCTGATTTTCGCAGATTGTTTTGCTACTTTAAATTAACTAAAATTTAGGTTAAATATAACAAACTATTTGTAAATTCAACAGATATATCTTTTCTATTCTTATATTACTAAAATTTAGTAGAAAAATTTTCAATTTTAACAGTTTTTTCTGCAAGGTCAATTTTTAATAGATTTTTTTTTTTGCTATTTTTACGGGTTTATTTCTATGAGCATATCAAACTATATCTAATTTCATCAAATTAGATCCAATTGTATCAAATAAGGGCAAATTGTATCAACTTAGATCAAATGTGATACAATTAGATGTTCTCATTTTTCGGATATAATCATATATAATACGCAAATTCACAAAATATTTTTTTACATGGGAAACTTGTTTTAAAATTAAATGAAAATTACTCAAAAACATGAAAAATATAGATTTAAAGTGACTCTATTTTCACGCTTTTAGTTATTTTTCATCGAAACTTTATTTATTTTGTTAATAAAAATGTAAGTGCATATTTTCTTGATTTTAGTGCATATTTTAAGATTTTAGAACATACTTTTTAGAGCAAGAAGTTCCTTTCCCTGGTTATAAAATGATACATTAAATTTGTGTTTCCAATGTTGCAACTCATTCTCTTTTTAATACAGTGAACTATAATTAAGTCAAATGCTTTTTAGAAGTGGTGGAACAAAAATGTCTTAGAAATTATATAATAACAAGCAAGTTCAGCAAATTTTTCAAAAAAAAACTTGCAACAAAAATTTAATTTCCAAAATCGTTAATTTCTTCATTAATATATTGTTTAAAAGTTTTTTGAGTGTTATACTTCGACAAAGAACTTAAAAAGTGTTTTTTTCGATTTTTGGCGACCTCTTCAATCCAAAAATTAAGCAAAAATTTTTTTTTTGGCGATTTTTGTTGCTTTGTTTTGCGAAAAACGGCAAATAAATATGATAACCCTGGTTACCGAGTTTTTTTTGTTAACATAAACAAATACCAGAATTCCGAAAAATAGCGAAATGCTGAAAAGTCGAAAAGCTCTGGATTTCAAACAATCCCGAAAAATCCAGGTATTTTAGGATCGCGATTTCCTAAATCCCGAATCCTGGAATTTTTAAATATCAATCCCGATTGGCATCCCTACTACGTACAATTAAAAGCGTTTATAAGGAAATTTTGAAATATGTACACAAGGTGGACAGTTTTCAATATTTTATCCAAAACTAAACCGACTTGCACGGTAAAACTTTTTGGATCGATAAAAAGAAATCTGAACTTTTTTTATAAACAAAAAAAATTTCAAAAAATATTTCTCCCATATTTAGATAATTTGAGTTCTGTAGTACACAAAAAATTCGGAACTAGTTCTGAATTTTTTTTTTTAATATTAATTTTTTCAAATTCTTCACAAAAAATATATTTATGTTGTCAAATTACTTGTATTTTGCGAAATTCAGTTAAATTATTGTAAATAATATATTAAAATTTAGTAATATTTAGCCAAGCCTACAACGTCTTCATTTTGGAAAAATTAAAGAAAAGTTGCACCAGTTTCAAATATTTCAAGTTTATCCTGAAACGGGCAGTTGGCACTGAAACAAACATATAAGAAATATGTGCGTGTGAACTTTTTATACATATCGTACATAAATATTAAAATCAATATTGTTTGAATAACAAAAGAATAACATCAAATATTGGATATAAATTCTTTAAATTTGTTTAATCTATTTTCCTTCGAATACTATTGCTATACGAAAAACCCCCAAGCTAGTTTGGTTCTGTGTATACTAGGGCGTTTCACCATTTCCCTATTTTTTTTATTTTTCCAACTCTTAAAGCGGAATATGAACCGGGAAACGCAATGTATACACAGAAAAAATTAAAAACGGGTTTCAATTAAAAAATTTATTGAATCAATTAATATTTTAATTGATTTTGCACCTATCACGGCAATGATACTATCAACTAAACCTTTTATTGAAATTAAGAAGGAAAAAAGTTATAAATAACTTCTACAAAAAAAAAAATATGATACTCACATAAAAAGTGTGTGATCTATACGTTGGTATGTGTGGTTTTTGCAATTCTGAGTCTGTTTACGTATTTACGTGTGTGCTTGTTTTGTTTGTTAACTTCAATTGTATTTGGTATTTTATACTGAAAATTTTCTATTTATGCATACAGGGTATGAAAAAATAATATGATAATTGCGTCTAAAATAAAATATGTGTATTTATATATTTAAAAGTCAATTAGAATATTAATTGATTCAATTTAATATTTGTTTAGAAACAAATTAAATTCAAATCAAATCTTTAATTCGATATTTTAGGTTGATATTTTTTGCTGTGTATTATCCATTTTTATTTGTTGTGCTTTATTTTTACATACACGGATAAATCTCTACTCTACAGTACCAGGCTTCTGAAAGAAATTATTCAGGATAGAAATTATTTTTATTAATGTGTGGGCGGTGGAAAATACTTCGTAAATAGGTTTGGTCCTCTATTTTTCGAGTATAACCAGGAAATTGGCGTTGTGAGAAATAACTACTTGGCGTATACTTAATATATACTTCAAATACATAACACTCATACGCAACAACTGTTCACTCTCATACGCTGGATGCAGGCTTGCAGAATTGTTGTTTTGCCCCCAAATTGGGAGATTTTCAGTTAGCCTTGGGGACAAAAAATTTCAATTAGGGAAAGGGGATTTTATTGTCGATTTAAAATATATGTTGTAGTTTTTCAAATACATAACACTCATTCGCAAGGACTGTTCACTCGCACACGCTGGATTTAGGGTTGTCAGAATTGGTGTTTTGTATCCAAATTAGGAGATTTTCATTTAGCCTTGGAGACAAACAATTTCAATAAGGGAAAGAGGACTTTATTGTCGATTTAAAAGATTTTTGTTGATATTACACGTTTTTGATAAACTGAGCAGGGTTTTTATATAAAAAAATTAGAATTTTCTTAAAACATTTTAAAGAAAACCCCTACATAGTTGCTTGAAAATAAGCCAGTTGCCATATAACTTTTAAAGTAAGCACAAAGTTATTCAGGTAATTAAAAATTACCCGAATATATATACATATTACTAAAAGTTCAAATATTTGTATAAAGGTGGTTGATCTGAAAAAATATCTCTTTTGAATAAAGAATCAGTTATTGGCATGAGATAATTTTTTAAGCGAAAAAGTTTTTTTTTTTTGGCTCTATTAAATTTCGTCTATATCTAAAGTTCAGTGTATTTTTATATAAAATTTGTATGAAAATTAATAAAAGAAATTTTTGTCAAACTATTCGGTTTAAATCGAATATTCGGTAAAGAGTGGCATATAATATTCCTGACATCTTTATGTTGAATAAAAATTTTGAAATTTGACAATCTGTAAAGTGCCGAATACACTGCTCGTGACTTCACTATTTGAACCCAAATTTTCAAATTCATTGAAATAAGCTACACTCAAATAAAACAGTATGTAAAAGTTACAGAAAAATCTATAATAGTTACAAAATTTAGCTAATATGAGGACAGCAGATCGTTTTGCTAATTTTAGCAAAACTTGACTGTAATTTTTTAGTAAAGTAATAGTAGCAAAAAAAAAACAAAAATTGTAAAAATTACTAAAATTTAGTAAAATTTTAATAAACTCTTAAGGGAAATCGATTTGCTAAAATCAACCAAATTTTGTACCAAATATTAGTGATATATGGAAATGAAAAATAATAAATACAATTATTTTACCTTGAATAAAACTATTTTCACGAAGTTTATAGAACTCTTTTATGAAATGATGAAGATTTATGAAACATTTGTCTTTAATTGCCTTCGCCTGTAGTAACTTAGAAGAATAGAATGATATCGAATTCAAGTTGTCTGAAATCGTGACTGTCCACATACTCTTCAATAGGGGAAGTCCGCTATTTCCCTTCGAATCCGGTACGATTTACCGCAGACTAATCAAGTGCCTGGACTTTTTCTTATAGGAATTTCTCAGAAAAGCATCAGTGAAGCATTGAAAGGCCTCATTTTAAAATTGATTCTTCTGTAAGATTTGTTTTTAGACATTTCTCGTCCTAATTTGATTATGATGAATGTTAAAAGACTGAAGTGTTTCAAGGCTCAAGATTCTAAACTTCCAATTGATAATTTGTTTACTATTTGTACGGATTAGCCTCAGATCATGAGCTGTGTACTGACCATAACGGTTGAGGATGTTTTACATATATTAGAGTAGTGCAGTGATGACGTGAGCGACGAATACGAATACGACTACCCCAACCTCCTGCTTAGCAAGATGCAAAGCAAACGATCTGCATCATTTCCTCCATCCTACGTCAATGACTCCTTGGAGAAATAGTTCTAGGGCGCTCCGTACAACATAAAATACATTAAACACAAAGGAAATCCCAGATCCTATTTCATAGCTAAAAGAACATAATTCTTTTCTGTTGGATTAGATGATCTTATGTGCTACCCCAACCAACCAGGAGCTATTCGAGACTTTTAGATTCTATCAAGATTCCTTATGAATATTTTCCTCCTTTTCCGACCTATACTTTCCTCCAAGGAACCGCTGACTACATCTCAATAGACACTATGCTGCTGATATAGAATGCTGAAATAGAATGCAAATTCCAAAGCAATAATTCTCTAAATTCCTTCCAATTTGGAAATATCGGGTTTGAGTGTCAAATCTGAACTCCGATTAAAAATGGTATCTAGATGGCGTTATTTTTTGACTAATGAGTTAGCGTATCTTTTAGACGATCAATGACCTGTTCTCTTTCATTGGTGGTAAATGTTGGTATAACTCCAAAACTTAGTAAAAATATTCAATGTTTTTCTTTTTTAAAGAGAAGCACCACTCAGCAAATTCTTCCTATATACATATTAATGTGTGCATTTCATTGGGGATACATGAGAGATGAAAGGAGCGGAAATATGGAGGGCTTCAATCATAGCAACACTGTAATTGCACAAGACGATAAATCTTAGAACAGTTGTTGCTGGTCCCCTGATGGAGAGTTGGCGAACTTATTGAGGCTTTTTGGTTCATAGCCCCGATTCAGTATTTTACTTCGGTGGGGCTATGAGAACACCGAAGTTGGACGCTGCAATGCGTATGCGAGATAGAAAGCTCATACATGTTATTTTTTAAAATTGGTGGTGTCGTCGCCGGGAATCGAACCCGGGACCATCTGTGTAACCATCCAACGAGCTTATCATTATATCACAGAGCCCACGAGCAGATGTCAAACTTTTCCAAAGATGTATTCAAAATCAAAAACGGATGATAAATAAGAGATTTAATTTTTTTCTTTAAATTGCATTGAACACATAAAAACACTGAAAAATCTTATTATCTCGAGTCGAGATGTTTTTAATAATCTGTTAATATTTCAGTATTTTAGGCTGCATCTTGCATATTTTTGAAAAGCCTCAATATGAGGCACTCTAATATAGGTACATATATTATGAGTATTTAATCTGAAAACCAGCTGATAACATCACTGTTGTTAACCATTGATGACTTAACCTGCAAAATTTCTTAAAACACACTTCGAAATTATAAATGATCTACCAAATATTTACCACCCTTTTAGAAACACAGCAGTCTGCAGATCATAAAAATGTATCATAAGATAAAGAATTAAAAGAAAAAAATAAAAATGTAAATAAAAAACAAAATATGTCTTAAACAAACGACCTCCTAGCTACAGCCATCTAGGTACCCATCGCTATCGTAAAAACAAAATAAAGAATTAAATGAAATTCCATTAAAAGAAACAAAAAAAAAATTAAATTGCATAACGGTATGAAGAAAAAAAAGAAAGTAAAATGGAAAATAAGGGAACAATAAATAAATTTAAAATATTTTCAAAAGAATAATGACAAATTAATCATTTAATTAAAATGTTAAAAACATAAAAAAGACAGTACCCCTAAACAGGAAAAAGATAGCAGACATTGCGAGAAAGAGATGGCAAAATTAAGAAAATTTCTTTTATTTTTATTTCAAATCAAAATAAAACTGAAAAAACAATATGAAACTTATACAAAACACAATTGTCATTTAAATGTATGAGTATGAGCATTTAAATAAAAAAAACGCAAGAGAAAATGAAACACCCTCCTCCTCTTTCTGTTTTGTTTTTTTTTTTTTGATAACAAAACAAAATTAATTTAATTGCTGAGAGTGTAACGAGAAAGAGAGCCAATAATTGTGTGTGTTTTATGAAATACGAAATACAATTAAACGAATACTCATACAATTGGAATGGAAAAACAAAACGAACAGAAAAAAAACATATTTGATATATAATTGTATGCTGTGTGTTTGTACTGTGTAGTAAACGTTGTTGGTTTTTGCTACTGCTGCTTGTTCTTGTTCTTCTTTTTCATCGTTGTACTGTGCTCATGACGATTGTTATTGGTGCAACCCACCTGCAATGGCCGTAAAGCAATTGAAACAACAAAGACACATATTATTTTATGAATGAGATGGAATGATAATTGTGTGTGTTGTGTGAGTAGTAGAAATAATGTATAGAAACAAATAGAAACATAATGGAATTGAATTGGACTTTTTTTTTAATACTATTAATTTGAAGAAAAAAATAATCTAAAAAATAAATAGAATTACAAAAAATTAAATAAAATGAAAGAAAAACATATAACAAATACCAACATAAATTAAAAGATTTATTCAAACATTTACTCTCTATGAGACTGCTTCTGTTTAGCAGTGAACAGCCTTAGGCCCTGGGTTTGATTAGCAGTGATAGTTGAGTCTTTTTAAGAAGATGTATCGACATCGGGGTTTTTAAACCCGGAATTCCCGGTACGAAATTCCTGAAAATTTTTGTAGATTTTTCGCTTCCCGGAAAATTAAAACAGCACAAAAGCAACCATGTTTGCTAATAAAAATCCGTAAAAAGCCAAAAAAATCACAAAATCCTGAAATTTTTTATATTTTTTAAATATTTATGTCAAATTTTGTTCAATTTCAATAATAAATCTAGACTTTTCTCCTATTCTGCATATAGATCAAATATTTTATTACACTTTATAAAGAAAATTATTTGATATTTAAAAAATATATATAGTTTCCGTTTGCCGGGAGTTGAAAAAGGTCAGTAATTTGAACACCCTAATCGAAATCCTAATTAATTGATATCTCATAAAAACGCCGCTGCAAGTTAAGATGTTTTGCATATACATAACGCAAAGGGAACGATTAACATGTTTTATGCTTGCTATCTTTCTTCTTCCATACATCTTCTACAGAAACAGTCAATTATACTCTCTAATTCACGTGCGTCTCTTATTAACGAACTATGTATTATATAGAATAAAAATAATGTATTCTAAAAATTTAACTCCACTAAGGTAATTATTAATCGCTTATGCCATTTTCTGACTAAAGAAATTCGATTAGTTTTCACAAAAGGATTTGTTGAATGGTTTGGTTGCAGCAACGGATTTTTATGTGTTGACAGCGTGGTTATAGTGCACTACTCTAGTGCTTCTATTAAGAAGATTTTGGGTAACAGCTGAGATTGGTAGTGGACATGTCGAGCACTAAAGTTTAAGGGTTATCTTTATTTAAGCGGAGGACCCCGTGTTTCACAACCCATTTTCTGGCTCTTATCCAATGTGTTAATAGAGTTATCATACAGTCTTAAATGCGCTCAGACGCTTTTCTTATAGCTCCAAAGAAGACTTTAAATTTCCTGCCTATAGTTAGTTAGTTAGTTAATTGTTCTTTATTTCAAATTCAAATTTCTGTAGTACAATGTTTTATAAGTTTAATAAAACAGAACATACGACTATGACTTAACGTCGTCAGTCGATTTCCTGCCTATATTTGGGAGTTGTATTCCATGTTTAATGGTTTAAGAAGACGGATGAATTAAAGAACTCAAAACACTCAATATAAGAAAGCCTAGGCACTTTTGGGATTGTATTAAATTTATTTGCCAAATCCGTTGGTAAGCTGTTCGGCTGATATTGGTTTCTTGAATCTGATAGTTTCTTAAATGTGCTATGCAAGGTTTTGAGCTGATAGCGAATTCAATTCCCTCTAGAGAAGTTGTTTAGTGTAATTGGGGACATATCTGATATGAAAACAATATTAAGGTAGACGACTTTAATTATTTATGGAGTTCTCTATGCATATGGACGTAATCTTACCTTAAGAGACCAATACTCTACCTGGTTTTGTCAAATTAGAAGAAATGATGCAGCAGTTACACTTAATCCCAAAAGTATGCTTGTTGTGTACTCTCATGTCGCGATTTTACGAACTTCCCCAGTCTTCTCCAGTCCATTCTACTGATTTATTCCAAAGTTGGAATATTGTCACCAAATAATCCTAGTCCTTAAAAAAACCCAACAACCACAAACATAATATTTTAAGGTCTTCTCATCCTCCGCCCAGGCCTAACAAGCTAGTTAGTCTGTGCGACCCATTTTGAATAGGTGTGGCCTTACACACAGAGAAAAATTTAGCTATTTGCCAAATAAAATTCGGTGACTACGACTCAAATTTCAGTGGGTTGGTACAATTAAACATCAGCTTTCACAACAAAGTTCGGTTAATTCAACTGAATTTTAGTGCAAGAACCCATATTTTTCAGAAATCTAATGTAAATATCGTTGTACTAACTGAAGTTATAAGTTGCTACCATTAAAAAACACTTTTAAATTCGGTTGTCACTTTATTTCTCTGTGTGTAGCATTGTATCCCCAGTGGGAATACTAATTTTCTTACCAAGTTTTCCTTTACTTTGTTTCGGCAGTAACTCCCCCCTAGAACATGTTGAGAAAATTAGTCCATTCGTGTAGTTCAGCCCCCAAAGAGTTGATTGGTTTCGCGTGATTAGAAAAGGAGTTTTCCTGACTAATGCGTTAGTCATCTCGTTCCTTGCAATTTCACAATGCGTCGGAACCCATATAATTTCCATACTGCCCTGGTTAAGAAGTCATTGATTTCCCTTGCACCAGATAACAGTGGCTGAACGTGCAGAGTTCGTAGAGATCGCTCTGCCTGGCGATTAGTTGATTAGATCAGAAGGCACTATGCACCGCGACCAATGTAGGTCTTTTGTGCTAAAATAAGTTCAATGCATTCCATGATTGCAATGATCTTTTCCTGAAAGTTCTTGAGCATTTGCTAATCGAACCCATTCTTTCCATCAATTTTTAAACCATTCGTATAAAGAGAAATGCGTGCAAAAGGTACTTTTCGATCAGGAAATTGCTTACAAAATTGGAAAATTTTTGATTCTTTTTGACAGTCCGGTGGAATTAGTGGCCTGTGAGGTATCATCGGAGCTCGTTATGGAGAGCTTGTTAATCGGCATGGTAGGAAAAATTACCTTACATGTGAAAGGGCGGAATGTCTTGCCAACCGGAGGGACCTTAATTGACGCTGAACCATTGCGTCTCAGATTGTGGAGAGAGTCCGAATTCTTTAGGTACTGTGAAAATTCTCTTGCTCATCGCCAGGCTAAGAGGTTTAAATCTTTGTCCAGTGGGAGTCTAGGTGATTCCAGTCCCTTGGTAAGAGGTGTTTGAGGACCCTGGCGGAGTACCTCTGTGGACACTGTTTCTTTGTAAATTGGTGTCTGATATATTATTTCTTTGTCCAGTGGGGTGACTCTTGTCCTTTGGTTAGAGGTGTTTGATGATCCCGCGGGAGTACCTTTGTGGACACTGTGGCTTTGTAAGTTGATGTCTGATATATCGCAGTATGTTCCCTGCGAGTGTCCTTGGCTTTGTGATAGGAGATAATTATTTCTGGGTGATCGCTTAATTTTGCTTTCCACAATTTTGAATATTTTGTCTAATAGGATATTTGTTGTCATTGGTAGCTGGAATCTTTACGGAAACTCTATGAAGCACAAAATACCTGTACTAGTCACATTGCGTAGTGCTACTGATCTAATATTGTTATGCACTTCATAACAATATTAGGTCAGTAGCACTACCTTATGTTACTACTCAGCTTTTTCCAGAACGGAGATTTTAGATAGAACTCGCTTACTATTTCGATTTTGTTTCCAATCAAATTTCCATTATTTTTCTCAAATTTAGTCTTTTCTGGGATATCTTAGACATTTTTTGACTAAGCAATATTGATTTGACTTTGTCCAACTCATCCCCAAGTCACCTCAGAAATAGTGTGGAGCCAATGCTTATATAGAAATGTTATCGTGTCGTAAGTTACTTTATATTTTAAATATTGTTATTATCATTCTTATGCGTTCCTATTAAATAAAAACATTTCTATCATTAATTTACTTTGGCCCTTATCTTCCAAGCAGGTTGTTCATTACACTATTCCCACAAATAGTTTCACTTCTCATTTCGTTTCTCAATCTTGTTTCTACGATTGGAGTACACATATATCTGTTGAACAAATAATATGAGCATAAAACATGATTTTAAATTAAAATGAAGAAAAAATATAAAGAAATTAAACGAAATAATTCCATTTCATTTCTACTGCAGCATATTTTTGTTTGGTTGTTTGCAAGTGCTCTGTGGAGTATAGTGGAGTGAGAGTGTATGAGTAACCGAAAACCTGGGGGGAGAATAGTTTTTTTATTTACGATTAAAAATAAATTTATATTTGTACGATTGTCAATGTGTATTTACCAGGCAAAGAGCGCGCATCAAATATACGAAAATAAGAAATATATTTAACGGCGGTAAAGAAAAAAAAAACATAAAACGTACATTTGTGTAACACAAGTAATAATGAAGATGATGATTATGAACTTCATCATCATAATGAAGATAATGACAATTTTTGGGGTTGCAATTTGAAACGAATTTGAGAAAATTGTGAAACAAATATTACTCATTTGTGTGTGTCAATATGAATAAAATCAGAAAGAAATGCCATTTGTCGTTTAACAACCACATATAGAGAAAAAATACGGCTTAAGGGGGTTTTATTTGTTAGAAACAACAACAACAATCGTTTGATTTAAAATCGTATTCGCTAAAATAACAATAACAACAAAAACACATGAAAAAGCCATCCCCTTTTATACACAACATTACAATAAACAGTCGAAATACAGAAAAAATCGACTACAACGAAAAAAAAAACAAATAAAAACATTCGTATTGGAATCGTAACAAAAATATACAAAAACGTCCTGTTCAGCAAACGTTAGCAGCAGTAGTGAGTGCTGCCAACACATTTCTTTATTTTTGAAAAACTGTTAACTTTTATAAAAAAATCGTCAAAATCGACATTTTGAGAAATCTGCAAAAAATCGTCAATTCAGAAACTAAAAATCTTTGATTTGAAACATTTCATCTTCTAGGTCGGTTATAAAAAAAAATTTTGTTGAATATTTTGTACTATGGAATAGAGCATATATGAAGTACCTATATGACCTACTTCAAAAATGATCGACAACTGCCGAAACTGACGTTAGATGCTTTTTATTTCCCCAGATTTTATGAATTAAGAAGTACTATGGACAGGGTTAGGTTGAATATACTTAAAACTAGGACATGCTAAGTGTCATGTGGAAAAGTCTTTAATTAAAAGAATTGATGGCCATTTCAAAGTCGAAAAATTAAAAAAATTACTTGGAACTTACACGAGTTTTTGCATTTATTTTATTTTTTTGCTCATAGGTTTTATCTTTCAGATCCAAATACATAATACAAAATGGAGTCACTAGACCTGGGAGATACATTAAAAAACAAATTTCCACTTTGCTCCTTGGTGAAAAATGTATGGTGGTTTACAAGTGAAACCAAAATTTTCCGATTTTTAAACTTTCACAGTTTTTATATAAGAGTTTTCCTCAGTTTCATAGAATTAAGTTTTGAGAAAAGTCTTAAAAATAGTATACTTTTATACAGTTAAGGCATACCAAGTCGATGTTGACGTAAATAGTGTGTGAACTGAGTTTCTTTTTAAACAGCACCAACTAGTCAAAAAAGATTTTTAAAATTTTTAACGCAAAAATTTTAGAAATTTTTTAAATTTTTTCGAAATTAATTATTTTGTTTCGCATTTTTTTTTTATAAAAAACATTGTTTGCGAACATATTTCAGTATAAAGAATTAATCTGCACGAAGGCCTAAATTGATAAAGTGCAGAAAAGTTTAATTTTTTTCATTTCTAGCGGTTGCAGCGGCAGTTTTTTCGCAACAAATTTCAATTTGGGACAAGTAACGTGCTGTATCAATTCCGCCAAAATGTAGATCAAATAAAGGATGTTAATGCGCTTAGTACAAAAATCTAAAAGACATACAAACACTTTAACGAATTCAAATTTTGTGGAGCAAACTATATTTTCAAAAAGCATCATAACATAATTTATTTAATATTGTGAGTTTTTAATATGATTTCCTGCAAATAAGTAAACCTAATTATAAAATGAGTTTGCTCCATAGTAATGGCGGTTTTCTTTTTAATTTTTAATATACGACAAAAACATTTTTTGAGTGTATTTTTAATATTTTTTGGTGGTGTAATTTATATGATAAACACCATGAGATCTATAAATTGAAGTAATGCGTATGTTTAATTAAATCCACATTTATTTTAGTATTTTTTATTAGCGCTACACTTAAAACCGCCATACGTTTTCGGCAGTTTAAGAGAATTTATTAACTCGAATGAATTTAGCATTTTTAAACTTCGACTAACATAGGTTACAAAAAAACGAAAATATTTTTTTCAAAGTGTCGAAAATTTTTGAAATTCTTTATATGCTTTAAAATTGCAAATACCTAATAGAAAATCATATGTTATTCTATATTAGCTATTTGACTGCCTGATCTCCGACTTCTAAATACACTACTTCCAATACACAAATCTGCAATATTCCATGGCAAAATATTAATTCTTATAAATTTTTTTATTGATATTTGGATTCACAAAATTTGGGCATATAAAAATGGTTTTTAAAAAGAAGGAATTAGATATGTGGAACATCGGTTTTCTTCGGTAATTTTGAAGCTCATCAACAAAAATATAACATTTTTTATATTTTTCTTCCTTTCGGTTTTTATTTGAAAAATCTTTCAAAACTATGAAGTTTATGTACATTTTGAACTTTTGTTTGGAAAATTAATGATTTTTGTTCGACATAAGATCATTTTATTACCATTTCTTTAGATAATTAACTTAAATTTTGTCAGTAAATTACACAGCAATACAAAATTTACCCCTAAAATCGAAAACAAGATTACCGACAATTGATCCTTAATATTTCAGACATAACTGAGAGAACTTTCTTATTGTTTTTTAAACATTTTATGCGACTAATGAAAACGTTTCATTAAAAACAGATTCATTAAAACTCTGAAGCTTTTTCAGAAAGTTTGAGAAGAGTTTCATTCACATTGTGAAGGAAGCTTCAATAGTTTAGTGAAAAATGTTATTAAAACTCGTCCAAGAACTTCTCTCTGTGCTCGCTGATTTTAATGACGTAACCAGTTTTTTCATTTTTGGGACACATTTTTCCATTCCATTAAATTTTTGCATGTTTTAAAGTAGTTTATAGTAAATACTGATAAGACCTTCAGCAATATTTGGGTATCAATTTGCTTAATAAAGTAAATTCTATAAGTAAATTCGCAGTTTTTCTTAATTATTACTATATTTTACTATTTTGTACAATTTATCACTTTGTTTCGCAAAGGATCAAAGTATTGTTGCTTAAAGACAAATCTGAACAGTTATTTCATGTAAAAAAAAGAAAGTGCGGTTCATGGCAAAAACGTAAAATTTGTCTAACATATTAAAATTTGTCTAACAGCATAGCGAAAAAGGGTGGCTTATGAGTCCATCTTTTAGTATACATAATATGTATGTAACTAATAAAATAACTTGTACCAAAATTCTGCCAAAACGGTAATATTTTGCAAAAACTTTCATTGGATTGAATGTCTAACAAATATTTTAAAATTTATTTAAAAGACATTCACAAATTTAAATGATTTTTAAAATAAATTTTTCAAATATTTAGTAGACATTCATTCGCTGTAGTGAAAGTTTTTGTTAAACAAACTTTCGCTAATTTATACTAAAGGATGAACTCATAGGTCATCTGTCATATGAATTTTAGGTATATTACATGTTTTTTATTTCATGGACGGCACATTTATATTTCACACGAAATAACTGTTCATATTTGCCTTTAAGGTTATATAAAAAAAGCTTTAATCGATTGCGAAAACTTATGATGAATTGCGCAAAAATTGTAAAATATAGTAAAAACTGAGAAAACATAGGATTTACTTGTTAATGTTGCATATCTATTAAACAAATTTGATACCCAAATATTGTTGAAGGTCTCATTAGTATTTACCATAAAAAATTACGAGAAAATATCTTATTTTTAAAATTGTATAAAAAAACTTCGTTAAAACATACAAAACTTTATTGCAGTTTTGGGTAAATTCTGGCCTATAAGTGAAAAATCTGTATACTCCAGTAAAATCAACGTGGTCGAAATGTGTACGAGTTGCGCACTTTCCATACAAAAAATTTGGTAAAATCGTCCTTTGCCATTGTATCATATTTCACTTCAAAAATCATCCAAATGAAAATAAATCGTCAATGTTGGCAGCACTGGCAGTAACAAAGCTGTCCTAAAGAGCAGCAGCAGGAGGTGGAGTACAATCAGACAAACAAATAAACATCTACACAAACGTATACAAATTCGAAATATAACACAACAATTGTACTCTCTTTTATTTTTTTTTTATTCTTGTTATTCATTTCATTTGCTGTATTTGTATGAGTAAATGAATTTGAGTATTTCAATGTGAATGTGTGAGTAAGTGTATATATGAGTGTGTATAAAACAGAGGAAGAATACCAATAATACAAAAAGAAAACAGAAATAATAACCAGCCAAACCAAACCAACATTTAACAGTTTCGTTTTATTTTTTTATATATGTTTTGCTGTTAACGTGTGTTTAATTGTGTATGTGTGTAAAGTAGTAAGTGTGTGAGTTAAAAAACACATTGATATTCGTAGCAATGTTTCGTTTTTCATTACGAATTTGTCATTCGTAAGTGAAGGTACAATCACAAAACTCACACAGAGTGTTTTAAATAAGAATTTGTTGTTTTCATGAAACAGACGTACAAAAAAAAAAAAAAGATTTAAATACAATTGTCGGATAATTTTTCTCTTTTACAAATGAACAAATGAAAAATTTGCAATAAAATATAAAACAACAAATGAATATATAAAAAAAAATACAACAAAAATAAAATATTGTAATACGCGCGCGCATTTCAACATTCGAAATTAAATGTGAAAAAATTTATATATGTATATTCTACAAATAAATACTACAAAAAAAAAGTAACGACCAAAAAAAAAAGAAGTTAAATTTTTTTCTATATTTGTAAAGTGTCTTTGCTCAAATTCAATATTGCTGATGTTGTTGTTGTAGTAGTGTTTTATTCTACAATTGTGTTGTTTGATTTGTTTTTTTTTTTCTTCATTCATTCGTTTGTTTTTCCATTTCCATTACGTTTGGTTTTTGGATTTCGGTTACGATTGCTTAACGTTTTCTAGCAATAATCATACGTCGTGTGACACGCCGTCGGTTAACAACACCAATAATAACGGTCGTAATATATTCGTTGGTTCGTTGTGTTGTATAACGGTAACTTTAAATTTCATTTCCGTTTGTTGATTACAATTGTACAACTGTCAAAAATATATTAATTTAAAGAAAACAAAAATAATATCAAGTGATTTATTTTAATTGACAGATTAAACAATAATTATAGTGAAATATTAATAAAAAAAAAGTAAAAAATAAAACAAGGTGAATATTTTTTTTGGAGTTACAAAAAAAAAATATTGAATTTTTTTTATTAAAATACAGTTGAGTTAAAACTAAGTGATAATAAGTTATGGTAAAATATGTTTTTTCAATTGAAAAAAATAAAATAAAAGGAACTGTACAAGAGACAAAAATAATTTTTATAAAATTTATTCAAAAATGATAAAGATATTTTAAAAAATAATTGTAAAACAAAAACCAATATACATTAAATAAAAAACTTTGTAAAAGTAACAGAAAAATCTGTAATTTTTACAGAAAGTTTTGCTAGCAGATTGTTTTGCTAAATTTAGCAAAACGTAACTGTAATATTTTAGTAAAAAAATTACTACTGTAAAAAAGTAGCAAAAAAATTAGCAAAAGTTACTACAATTTAGTAAAATATTAGTAAACTCTTAATGGAAATCGATTTGCTGAAATCAAACAAATTTTGTATTAAATATTAGTAAAATATAAATTAAAAAATAAATCAAATTAATTTGCCTACACACAGAAAAATAAAGTGCCAACCGAATTTAAAAATGTATTTCAGTGGTAACAACTAATAAATTCAGTTAGTACAAAGATATTCACATTAGTTGAATTAACCGAACTTTGTTGTGAAAACTAATCATAAGTTGTGCCTACCGACTGAAATTCGTCATAACCGAATGCGAGTCGTTGTAACCGAATTTCGGTTGAAATATTGCTAAATTTTTCTCTGTGTGTAAAATAATATTATTTTCACAAAGTTTATGAAATGATGAAGATCTAAGAAACATTTGTCTTCAATTTGTATGAACTATTCGTCGTATGTACAAGGCTGCCAACTCTTGAAGTGAAAAAATGGCTAGATTACGGAGAAAAAATTACTAGAAATGGCTAGAAATTCGGAAAATGCTACTAAAACTCAATAAGTTGAATGTAAATTACACAGTTCAACAAAATCAGAAAAATTTGATGCATACGGGTTGTGACAGGTCATTTCTAAAATAATTTTTGAATTATATGACGAATATGGCCTTAGATTTTTAAACTAAATATAAGAAGTGTGTTTTCTTAAAAAACAACCATTTTAAATGATGCATGGCAAAAATATATAAATTTTTTATATTCCCCATAAATACATACAAAATTAATTTTAAAAAAATGTCAAAAATTTTGAACTTCAGATTGAAATTTTGGAAAAATTTGGTACGAAAGCGATTGTTCTTTCGCTGAAATTAATTAAGTATAATAGAAATTTACCTAATGTGCTAAAATTTTGTAAATTCGATGAAGGGATTTTTTAATATTCCCAAAAAAAGAAAAATAATTGCAATGTTACCCTATATCCTTAACCCAATCGTAATTAATTGACATGTTTATTAATGTTCAAAGTCCATACTTTAAAACCATATTAAAGATTATTTGCAGTTTATTCAGGTATATGAATTAATAAGAAATTATAAAAAAATAACTCGATAACCTAGTAAAAGTTGAATTCTCAAATATATATTGAAAAGTTGAGCTAATATTTAAATTTGTTGTTCACCTTCGTGATCTACTTCCTATCACATTCGTCTATTACAATTAATAATAATTAGTTTTAGCAGGAATTTAATAAAAGTACTCTTCGTAAATGTTTTCCTAACTCTGAAATATTTTAAGTACAATTTTACAAAAAACCATAATTTAAAAGCAAATGTAAAAATTACATGAGAAAATTGTAAAATTTTGTGAAAATATTTTGAAAATCACAAGTTTGTTATAATTTTTATTAAAAATAAAAATTATGTTTATTCGACCTTTAATTGTGCAATGAAAATCATAAAAATTTAAGCACTTTTGTATGAAATTAACTGCAACATGTGTGGGAAAATAATGGATAGGGAAAAAATTAGTGGCTAATTCTTCCGGCTAAATACAATATAGCCATATTTTGTATGGCTAGATCTAGCCGCAAAATGACTAAATTGGCCACCTTGCGTATGATGAAACTTTTTCCCTTAGTGTAGTTAATGTTTAATTGCATAAATAAAGTTGAAGACTTTTCCCTATCTTGCGTATAGATAAAACAATTTTATAATAATAATTTATAATTTTATATTATTAGTAATTTCTTTTATAGTATTAGCAAATCGTGTTCCAAAAGTTAGTCAAATTCAATCAATTAAATTAGCAACCAAAATTAGTAAAAAGTTTTGTAAATTGTAAAATAAGAATAGCAAAAAATTTTACCGAAAAACAACTTTATGCTAGAAATTATTATACACTTAAGATATTATGTAGGTAAAGACGACAGCAAGTGTAGTCAAAAACAAATGAAATTTCACTTGAAGAAAGGACAACTAACATTTCAATAAATGCAACTAACATTTGTCATTTGTTTTTACTGTTCAAAAAATTACTAACAATTGTAGTAAAAATTAACCACATATGTTAGTAAAAAATAAAGAAACATTGACTTTTTTATTTTTTTAAATAACAAAAAAAAAAACACCTCTAAAAAATGAATGTAAAATCATAAAACAGTCATTTGATGTGGTTTGTTTTATTAAATGAACTACAAGGTTAGTTTTAAATTAAATTTGTTCTACAAATGAGTGACATTTACATTCAAAATAAAATAACTGTATTATAATCCAAATAACTACATATTTTTAATGCAGAAGTTCCTTGAGTGTACTAATAGTAAAGTGAGAATTAACACTGCTTTACTAATTTTTATAAAACTTTTTTTTTGAGTGTAATAAGTGAAATGGCTTTTGAGAAATTGACAATCATTTAGAATTATTTGTAAAAATTAAAGAATAAAAAGCATAATGTTGGCAAAATAATAATTTGCTTTTTTATTGAATTTTTGCAAAATTATGAGTTTTGATAGCGATTTTGAATAGAATAAAATATAAATGAATATTAAATTTTTGTGGTAATTTAATGTTGTTTGTTTTATTAATAACCTACAATTTAAGCTAAATACTACATTTCTTCTTCAGATAGATTTTTTTTTTTTTTAAATTTAAATACAAGTAACAAATTTTGACTACGGAAGTTCCCCGAGTGTTTTGTTTGTAGATCTCACTTATATCAACATTTTCCGAAGAGACCGCCTTTAATACAGGGATTACAAAATGAACTGATATTAGGTCAAATGATTATTTTGTAATCAAACATTTAGCTACTATTTCAATAAAAAATGTAATTTACAATATTTTCGATAAAGAAGTTTTTTGTACCCAGTGATATTGTGCTATATAAAAACCCCTACAAGCGGAACACCCGGCGGGTAAATTAGTTCTTGTACCCTAAGTTCAGTGCTGTTAGAAGTTTTTTTGTGCTGGCCCTTAAAACAAAAATATTGTTTTAGCAAATTAATGTTCTAAGGATTCAAAAAACGCGAAATTATTTATTTTTGAAAATTACACAGTGCAACAAATTTTAGGTCGTCGCCGTCAGCCTCGATGGTTCCAATGCGAAGTTAAAGTTGACTGTTAGTTCGAATTTAATTTTTATTTCATCTTTACGTTTTTATTTCCTCTTGAAGTTCGGGTAATTTTGACCACTTTTTCCAGTATGAGCGAAAATCAAAATAATATATTCATATATTTATTGCAATGTAATTGTGAGTAGTTATTATTTTTTTATGTATTTCAACAAATGTATATCAACAAATAGTAGTCAAATACAAAGATATCATCGACATACATTTAGTGGATTTTTCGAAACAATTCCAAACAATTACAGATACAATGCATTAGAAAGTCTATTGTATGCGGTACTAAATAGTATAATTAATTTTCGGACTTTATTCTGAATATTTTGTAAAAAAAACACAGAATCTATTTAAAAAGAAGAAGTTATTTTTCTTTTATGCTAAATTTTTGACTAGGATTTTTTTTTTTTAAATAAAAACAACGATTTTTTTTTAATGTTTTTGAGTTTAGAAAAAGAATTTATTTGTGCGTGAAACAAAAAAAATGTTTTTCTCAGATGATTACCCAAGGCTCCAAAATGGCACCCGATTTTGCTTTAAAAAATAGGGTATATAATGCAAATGTTACCAGGGTTGCCATGGTAGTCCGAACTCTAAAATATAATTTTCAGAATAATATTTAATATAGTGTTTTTTTATAGCAAAAATAATTTTTCGAATAAGTCATTTATTTAGTTTTTTCATAATTGCTTAAATATGGTCGTTTTTATTGATTTCTAAAGCTAGTGAACCTCCTAATGCAGACGATTTAAGTACAGTTATGGACAAATTTATCTCACTTTAAATTGGACTTTTTCATGACTTTTCTGCAGAGATATAGCAGTTAAAATATCAATCTTTTAATGGCACACCACATTCCCCTAATTTAGACATACATGAAATTTAACTATGTACGAGGTCGGATCAATAAGTCCGTGACTTTTTGAATGAAACACAGTTTTTTGCAACAAAAAAAAATGTATATTTCAACATAATCTCCTTTTAGCTCAATAACCTTAGTCCAACGTTTCTCCAATTTTTGTATCCCTTCCAAAAAATAGGATTTTTCGAGGTCCATAAAATAGGCATTTCTTGGCCATATGGCATCACCTTAGTGGCCACGATTACACTCAGGGAACTTCTGCATTAAAAATATGTAGCTGTTTGGGTTGTAATACAGTTTCTTTCTTTTCTTATTATTAAGGTAAATGTCAGTCATTTGTAGAACAAATTAAATTTTTGACTAACCTTGTAGTTCATTTAAAAAAACAACTCACATCAAATGACTGTTTTATGATTTTACATTAATTTTTTACAGTTGTTTTTTGTTATTTAAAAAAATAAAAAAATTTAAATGTTTGTTTATTTTTTACTACCATGTGGTTCATTTTTATTACAATTGTTAGTCATTTTTTGAACATTAAAAAACAAATGACAATGTTAGTTAAATTTACTGTAATGTAAGTCGTCCTTTCATTTGTTTCAACTACATTTGCAGTGGTCTTTGCCTACATAGTATTCTAAGTGTACGTTTATATTCAATTGAGAGCAAACGCGTCACCCATTTTGCAGACAGCTTTCTTAAACCCAACTGATCATTTAAAATCGAAACCACACTGCCATATGAAATGCCTATGGCATCAACAATCTCACGCACTTTTACTCTTCGATCGGCCAACACCATATCGAGAAAGACAGTAATCCACTTTTTTACCATTGAAATCGATGGTGCAGAGCCTCCACAGTATTTAGCAAGCTTTTCCTTGGTTTGATTCACGGTCTTTTTTCGCAAAAAATAATGTTTCATGAGCACTAGAAATTCACGTTTTTCCATTTTTAAAAAAATCCACGAGGTTGTATGTTTTGAACAGCTGTTAAACGCAAAGTAAATGACGGAACTTGCTCAAAATTTGACAGTAATCTATTAACAGGTGGTACTTGATGGGAACAGTGTTGCATTTCATATAACTACGAGGGAAGTTCGAAAAGTCGTATATGTAACACTTTTTTGGGTTGAAAGTCATGTCAAATCAAAAAAAAAAACAGTCATTGTAATTGACATTGTAATAAAAAATATTTTGCGAAAAATTTGATTTTCCAAATTTGTTAGATAAACTACAGATTTTTAAACGATTTTCTTCGAACCAAATAATTCTAAAGGACAGTGGTAGAATAGTCGTGACGTTCCTAATTATTCGTATACAATTGAACAAACATCTGGGTTAAATTTTGTATTTGAATCAAACGATTATACTATAATAAATATAGTTTACTATATATTTTAAAATAAAAATTAAGGAACCAAAAAGTTTGGGATAATTTGAAAAATAGGTAGATAATATTCAACTTAAATTAAGTATAAGTTAACCAATTAATGATTAAAAATTAGTATCGATATGCATTATTCAACATGTAAAAAAATATAAATATTTACCCCCGTATTCATAAAAAGATTAAACAGCACTTCAAATACATTTTTAGTTCAAAAACATTTTAAGCCTTAAAACTATATTCATAAATGAATACTAGTTTTTACACGAAGTTTACGATAGGTATTTTAAGCTAATATTCGTTTATGAATACAGTTTTAAGGCTTAAAATGTGTTTTAACTAAAATTATTTGAAATCTGAATTAAGATTTTTTATGAATACTAGCGTTAGTATTTGGTTCTAACTAATTTAAACCAAGTTTAATACAATCAAATTAAAGGTCTTCAAAAAAAAAAAAAAAACTCAACTGTATTTATTATTCTAAATTAACTATTTCAGTTACTAACAACTTGGTTATTTTATATTTTCTTGCAGATTTCAAATTTAACAGTTCAAAAAAATCAGTGTAAAATATTTACAAAAAAGTGACAAGTGTTATAAAAAAGATACACTATAAATAAAATAAAAATCTCAAAAGATAAAAAAATAATGTCATTAATGACATTTTTAATATATAATGGATACTAACTGTGATACAACATTTAAACATACAAGTGAAAATACAAGTGTTGGCACATATGAAAAACCCACAAACGCATTAATAAATTTTAAACGTGAATATCTCTATAACGCCACTAAGAAAGCGGCAATGAACCATAATAACAACAATAACACAATATTAAATAATAACAACAACAAAAGTCCTTTACATCATAAACACAATAGTCCTTCACCATATAACACGAATAGCATAATGAATTCCGCCACAATGCTGATGCATCATCAGCAGCAGCAACAACAGCAGCAGCAGCAACAACAACAAAATGGTGCACGTGATAGTAGCAGTAGTCGGGGGTACAGAAAGAGGTGATGATCGTCCTAATGGTAGATCTTCGCATACCGGTCGTGGTTCTAGTTGTTCTCCTGCCTCATCACCCACACGTCATCCAAATGCTGTAAGTCCAGTCACTTCATTGAATCATTCAATGATGCAACAAATGCAACAACATCATCAATTAAGTCCACCACCCCATGTGGGTGGTGTACCCACACCAAATGGTATGCCAGGTGGCTTACCACCACGTATGCCCCACGGTTTACCACCCCATTCACTCGGGCTTCTCAATTCCTTGCAAATGATGCATCATGCCTCGCCGCTAGAACTAATGGCAGCAGCACATCATCATGTACCACCTAGAACCTACAATAGCCCGCCTCCCATCTCAACCTCTGACCCCAGTGCGAATGAGTGCAAATTGGTGGAGTATCGTGGCCAGAAGGTGGCAGCATTCATTATCAGTGGCGAGACAATGTTGTGTTTGCCGCAGGCCTTTGAATTGTTTTTAAAACATTTAGTCGGTGGCCTACATACGGTGTATACGAAACTGAAGCGTTTGGATATTGTGCCGCTTGTTTGCAATGTTGAACAGGTGCGAATATTACGCGGTTTGGGTGCCATACAACCAGGGGTGAATCGTTGTAAGCTGTTGTCGTGCAAAGACTTTGATGTGCTGTATCGTGACTGTACAACTGCCAGGTAAGTTTCTTTTTTTGTTATTTTAATATTTTGAACAATTACAAGTGACAGGAAAGTATTTACAAGAAATATTTAAATTGGAGGGAAATATATTACATTAAGAAAATAAAGGGGATGTCGATGTGAGAAAAGTATTTTACAATTGTAATTGATTTGTTAAGAGTTCTTTTTTTAACTGGACTTTAGGTACCATACAAGAGATTTGCTAACATTTTTTAAAACTTCATTGCCATAATTTCATTATTTCTTCTTACCTTTTGTATAACAAATAACAAATTTTGGCTAGTTATGCACAGGGGCTGGCCGAACTAGTGTAGACATACTAAATGTACTAAGAAAACACATAACTGTTTTACGAATCGTCTGAAATTACCATTTTAAAATACCACTTTGTTGTTGTAATGCTTGTTACCGAAAATGATCAAAAGCGGGCAGAGTTTTCTAAGTAATTCTAAGAAATGTTAAGATATTTAAAATGTTTTTTTTACATCCAAATTTACAACCAAATTTTTTCTAAGGATGCCAGATTTTTTTTTCTTGCGAATTTCCCATTTTTTATGCGGCAATACCAAACAAACGAAATTTAAAAAAATATGAAAAGTAATGAAAATACGTAAAATTTTCCCACTTTAATACACTAATGATCCGATTTCTGGTTCCAAATTAATAATAAATGATTTATCAAAAAATTGGGTTCATATATTATAATCTATTAATAGCTTTGATAAAAGTTTTGATGTCTATATTAATGAATGATTTAGGTCACTTCATATTGCTACAGTTTACAGAGTTGTGGGTAAAGACCACTGCAATTGTAGTTGAAAACAAATGAATTTTCACTTAAAGAAATAACAAAAAACAACTGTAAAAAATGAATGTAAAATCATAAAACAGTCATTTGATGTGGGTTGTTCTTTTAAATGAACAACAAGATTGGTAAATATTTTAATTTGTTCTACAAATGACTGACATTTACATTAAAAATAAAGAAACTGTATTACTACCCAAACAACTACATATTTTTAAAGCAGAAGTTCCCTGAGTGTAGCAGCTGAAATTATATATTATATATGGGTATACACTTTGAATACTATGTAGGTAAATACCACTGCAAATGTAGTTAAAAACAAATGAAATGTCACTTGAAGAAAAGATGACTTACATTTCAGTAAATTCAAATAACATTGTCATTTGTATTTTACTGTTCAAAATAAAACATATATGCAATAAAAAATAAACAAACATTTATATGTTTTATTTTTTAAATAGAAAAAAAAATTAATGTAAAATCATAATACAATAATTTGATGTGGTTTGTTTTTTGAAATGCACTACAATTGTAGTCAGAACTGAAATTTCTTCTACAAATGACTGATTTTTTCACTTAAAAATAAAACAACTCAAACAACGCAACTTAACAACTCAAACAACAACTCAACAAATATTTTCATCAGAAGTTCCCTGAGTGTACAACTTACTAACGACCCCTAGGAGTATTTACCGGTGTGCATACCTATTGATGGCCAAAATCTATAACTATGGTGCCATTCGCTAACATTTTAGAAATCATTCATTCATGTTTTTGAAATTAGATCTTGGAAAGCGTTTTTGAAAGCGAAAGAATGGCAACCGAAACGTGTTTATACCAACGTGTTCATAATAACGGTTACTGGTTTTGGAAAATGATATTTATGGTTTTAAATCTTATCGGTTTTCAATTTTAAACAGTTTTTACCGAGTACAGTTTTATACCAGTTGCTATTTCTTGGAACACTGCTAGAATTATTTTCATAAAATTAAGCTATAAATTTTTTTTTTATTTTTTTTTAATTTTAATTTTTTTTTTAAATAAATTTATATTACAAATAGTAGTTTAAAGCCTCAGCACCAATATTGGCATTAAAGAGGCTAAAAGGCAACTAGTGTTAATTCATTATTTACATAAAATTATTAACTATTTAAATTTAATTATTAAAATTATTTACAGTTTTTTATTTAAATTATTTTTTTTTTAATATTTTATTATTTTACAATAAAAATAAAATTTATATTACAAAAAAAAATACAAACGTATACATTTTTTCGACTTTCCCAAAACTTTTTTCAAAAACCCCATCGGATTTATTTTTTTTATTGAAGTCTACAGAACACTATACTAAAAGATATTTGCTTTAATACACCAATTGAAAAAGTTATCAGAAACTTCCATATATTTTTTGTGATTTTAGAGGAGCTAAAAATAAAAAAAAGTGAGTCTGTCCGCGACTACCTGTGTAGTAGACTCGGAGGTATAAAACATGATCCAAAAAAAGAACAAATTATCATTTACGCTTTTTGATTGTCTCTTGAATTTGGAGATAATAAGGGGTGTTGTTTGTGTCCCACTGCCCCTTCTATCCAACCTTTATTACTTTAAATTTTACAAATTGTTATTTTTTTAAAGTATTGAAAATTCACTACAATTTGGTACTTTTGGTACTTTTGAAAACTTGTATCGCTATTCTCATTATATAGGTTCTTTCGTTACTTTCTAAGTTTTTGACATTTTATAATATTTTTTGTACTTTTTGTTTCATTGAAAATAATGTGATTAAAAATTCTGTGATTGTATCAAAATATTTAAAAAATTTTGTCGGTTTTTATTCCGTACAATTTTTTTTTTTAATATTTTCAGTATCTTGGTCCTTTTTCGTAATTAATATTTTAGATTGTGTTACAATAATCTTGGTTTTGTTATTTTTTGGAAGTATTAACAGGTCACTACAACTTCAAAATATTCTTTATATTTAAAAGTAGGTACATTTTAAACTTTTGGCTGTTATTTTCTTACTATCGGTCCATTTTTGAGTTTCTAATATTTATTGATTAATTTGGTATTTTTTTTTGTACTTTTAAAAAGCCTTATAAAAATACAAGGTTGTACAAAAATGTGTTTATGTTTTGGCAAAATTTTTATTAATTTTTAAAAAATATTATTTCATAATTTTTTCTCTTTTTATATTGTGGCCGTTTTTGTGCTTTAAAATTTACGATGTTATCAAAATATTCTTGGATTTTGTTAGTTTTTTGTAGTATTAAAAATCTTCTAAAACTTTACAATATTATTATTAATATAAGATTTTCTTTTGTAGTTCAAAAAAATGCCAGGATTATGGTACTTTTTAAAATGCAACTTAGTTTTATCGAAATATTTTCTTGTTTTGGTACTTTTTTGTATTCGTAAAAGTTTAAAATTCTCTGGTTTTGGTAGTTTAATTATGGTTCAATATTGGTTAAAATGAATATTAACCAGGACTGACAACCGAAATGATACGGTTATCGGTAAAGGTAAGGCTACTTTAGTGATTGTATTTTAAGAAAAAATATGTTGTATTGTATGGTCCTTGTGATAATAATATCATCCTTAATTATTATTATATTAGCCGCAGTACTCATAATATGATTAGTTAAAATCATATTTAGAATACTATGTAGGTAAATACCACTGCAAATGTAGTTAAAAACAAATGAAATTTCATTTAAAGAAAGGAAGAATTACATTTCAGTAAATTCAACTAACATTGTAATTTGTTTTTTTACTGTTCCAAAAATGAGCCACAATGGTAGTAAAAATTAACCACATGTTAGTAAAAAATAAACATTTATTTTTTTAAATAACAAAAAACTACTGCAAAAAATTAATGTAAAATCATAAAACAGTCATTTGATGTGGTTTGTTTTTTTAAATGAACTACAAGGTTAGTTATAAATTTAATTGTTCTACAAATGACTGACATTTACATTAAAAATAAAGAAACTGTATTACAACCCAAACAACTACATATTTTTGAAGCAGAAAATCCCTGAGTGTATGATGAATTATAATTTTTTCATTAAATAATGCTCTTAAGCGCTATTTATGTGCATGAAATTATTAGAGTTCGTTGATTTTATACTTTTCTGACGAACTCTAGTATTAATATTGTTTCGGCAACGGTATATAAAGTCTTTAAATAAAATTTTGGTGCTTTCTATAACATTTAAAAATTCATAATTGAGTCGAAAGATTATATAGCTTTACTAAAATTTGCACTAATAAATTTTCCATTAAATCTTATATTTTTAAGCATTTCTCGTACATAAAAGTTTTGTTTCATTTACAAATTCCGTTCCATTAGTTATTCTGCATTTTACCATACCTAACCTTACTTCTAGACTCCATTTACAATATTTAAAATTTTGTTTTTAAACAAAATTTTGTTTTTTAAAACAAAACTATTACTTATACTCTACTAACTTCAAATTGAAATAAAACTCATAATTTTTTGCCCCATTGCCTAAGCTCTTTGAAAGGAAAGAGTTTAAACTCTTTTTTTAATGCCCTTATTTTTCTAGTTATTATTTAATTTACAAAGGCAGGCAGTCAGTCATTTTATTTGTTTAGAGTTCTTGTTGTTTCAAATGAAAAAGGAAAAATGTAAAAAAATGGGGGGGTTGGAGACTTAAAGCCGGCTAATGTTGTGGATAACCAAGTTTAAGTGGTTTTTGTTAGTACTACTACAAAGGCACTTAAAACACACATACATACAAAGCATAAAGAATTCTATATGAATATATAACTAGTAGTACTATAAATTAAATGAGCCATATTAAATAAATAAAGAAAAGGTTTTAATTTAGTTGTACACTCGAAGATAAAAGATATATTAATTATTTTATTAACCCATTTTATACCACTCATTGATCCTGTGGGAATTTTTTTTTTACAAAATTCAGTGTAACCTCTTTCCGAAGTTTTTTTTTAGTTTTTTTTTTTTAAAGAGAACTAACATTTAGGAAATTCTTTCTATTTTTTAATATGTTGCTTTCTTTGGAAATGGGATATTGGAGAGCTGAAAGGTGGTGAGAGATAAATTGCTTCAAAAAGTTGTTGCTCGCCACCTGATGGAGATTTGGCAAGATTATTGAAGCTTTTTGGTTTATAGCCCTGATTCATTATTTTACTGCGGTGGGGTTATGTGCTATGGGAACACCGCAGCTGGGCGCTGCGATTCATATGATGGATAGAAAACTCATACATATTATTTGTCTAAATTGATGTTGGAATCGAACCCGAAAACATCTGTGTAACAGACCAACGCGCTAAGCAATACACCACAACGCCCTTTGTATGAACTTACGGGTTAAGATTTTTTTTTTAATTATAATTTTAATTTGTTTTTTAAGCCAATATTTATCAAACCGTAAAACACAATTTTATCTATCAGATTTTCATGATTTTTGAGAATTTTTGAAAATTATTGGTGTTTTTAGAGAATTTTCAAAATTATAATATGGCAACAGTGGCGAATCAATTTTTACAATTGTTTTGTTTGTTAAAAGAGAATAGCTAATTTTTTACATTATAAAAAGAAAATGAAGTAATTTTCTGAATATTAAAGTTTTTAAAAGATCGGAAATTTCTTGATCTGATCTTTTAATTCACAACAAATTCTTCTTATGCAAAAAATTTTCTATACGTTCTTAAGCAAATTAGCATTTACATTTTATAACAACGGTCATCTTTCAATTAATTAATAACTTTTCAAAAAAGTGCTGTAAAAAATGTAAAAAAGCATTATGTTAAATTGAGTACATGGCAACCCTAGAAAAATAGATTTTAAATGTTTTCAAAATATTAGCATAATAAAGACCTCAAATTTTCATATACTTTTTACTGCGTTTTATATCTCACTAATATCCAAAATGATCGCACCTTAAATGTATGTATTGCTTTAAAGCAATGACGGTGTAAAATGGGCTAAGCAATTTATAAAAATAACTTTTTTAATATTTTAAACAATTAATAAATTGTCGTAAAATATTGTCATACTAAATTATTTGACAATGTTTTAAAATCTCTGATTAACAAAAAGTTTTCAATAAATTTAAAGACTTCTTTATATTATTTGATATGTACTTCTAAGTATAAAAAGCTTTTTAAATTTTACAAAAGCTTGTTAGTGTCAGTTGATAGAAAGCTTACAAACCATGACATATTTGTCACCAATGGCAATTTTTATGCAAGTGATAACAATATGAATTGGATATTCAGAAATTTGTAAAAGCTCAAACTGTTTCTAATATCATTGGTTTAAAAGCTAACAAACTATGGCAAATTTGCCATTAATTGTAATTGTTATGTGTGATAACAATTTAAATGTGTAAAAAAACTTTTAAAGCTTGTTTTAAATAATATAATTAGCTTTTTAACAAAAGCTTTCTAATGTAATTGGTCAGATAACTGAAAAACCATGACAAAATTGTTAGCAATGACAATGATAATAAATAATTAAAAAAAAAAACAGTGAATTGAAACAATATTTGTTAATCGTTTTTTCAGTGTAGTTTAAATTTAAAACGTAATTAAATGGGATATGATTTTTTTATTAGTTATAAACATTTTTTAAAAGGTTATTATATTTTGCAATATTTATAGTAATAGACCTACTAGAAAATTCTATATCAAAAGTAAAAAGTTTTTTTTTTTTTTTTTAATAAGAAAAGTTTGTTTTCAAACCTTTCAAAATTCTTTAAATTTAAACGCATTACAAAAAGTATTTTCTACTTTATTTAAAGAAAAACTTTTAATATTTATTTAAAACTATTGACTTCATAATAATTTTTATAGTTTTGTATTGCGTATTTCCGTTTGATGTCATCGCAAAATATACAACAATTGCAAACAATTTTAAACGAACGCAGTTTGTAATTTTTTGCATTTAACCAGTCACAAAACTTTTCTAGTTTGAAATGTGAAATGTTATTATTTAGAGCATGCCACCACACATAGTGAGCTATTTAACAAAATTTGTGGAAATAATTCGAACATTTCTTACTTAGTTGTCCCAGTTCAATGAAATTTGAAAGAAAATCGAGTTTTAATTGAAATATTTGTTAAAGTTTAATTGAATTCCGTCCTAGTAAGAAATTTTTAGTATCAATTAAAATACTTTCTAAAAATATAATTAATTTTATTTTAATTTATATCTGTTCTATTAAGATTAAATTATATCTATTAAAACTGTAATTGAATATTGTTTTTAATTTCAAACAAATTTTAGGCACATATACTCAGAATATTTGTACAGTAACTACATGTAGGTCATACAGGTACAGAGTGTTTTAACTGATATTGTAGTAATTTTTCTAAGAGAAAATTAAAAACGACTAATTTAGGCAGTCATTTCAAAAAATAACTATCCCAAAATAAAGTACTTCAGTAACAGTTGTTTTAGTAGTTATTTTATTATTTTAATAAACAGCTACCAAAACAGTAATTTTGGAGTAAATAGTTAGTTTTTATTAGTTATTCAAAAAAAAAAAAAGATTTTGTCGAGTTTTTAAAAATTCTCGTTTAGTTTTTATTTGTTATTATTCGTACGTTCATTGTATCTTCAATGCATAAAAACGGCATAACTGGAATATCGTTCGGAATTTTTACTTTGCATTTTAAATAGGATGTAGGATATACAAATTTTTATTGTAATTAAATGAATAAAATTAATATTTTTTATTAAAAAACAATTTAAAATACCGAAAAAATAACTGTCAAAAACAGAAGTTTTTATGTTCATTGTTGTTATTACTCATTTTTATGGTTTATGTATTCATTTAAGGTTAGTTTTTTTTTGATCGCTGCGATAGTCGTTTGTACTAAAATTGTAGTTGTTTTATCAATAGTTAAAAACTACTATATGGTTATTAATTTTTATGACAAATACATTCATCGCCTTTTTGACTACATTTGTAGCCATTTTAACTATAATTTTTAGCAATTTGTACCTTCTTAATTTCCCGAGGGTGCTATCAAAATTTTAATTGAAATTTGCAAAAATTGTGTAAGAAATTGAAAAAATCTCTCAAATTTAAAAAAAAACTGCCAAATTTAAAAAAATTTCGAAATTTAAAAAAATTACCAAATTGATAAAAATATCCAAAATTGAAGAAATCTTCATAATGTTGAAATTGGAAAAGATTGCCTATATTTAAAAAGTTGTTAAATTTGAAAACATTGGCGATTTTTTTTTAAACTTTATAGGTATTCATAATTTTTTTATTTAATAGATTTTATTGAAATTTTGAAATTTTGACATTTTTTTCACTTTGTTGTTTTTAAAAACAGGAAATTTTATGTGTACCAAATCCATTTTCAATTAAACATTTAAGAGATTTGATTAAACTTTTAATTAAAAGCCTGTTAAAATCCCAACAAAAGTTTACCTGACAATATTTTGTTACGTGTGACGTATTATTGAACTTAAGGTTGGATGTTGGGTCGTACATTGGACGGCAATATGAAGTAGGTTGTACGTCTAGCTAACTGTGAACTTCTACGAGGATTTTTTCAAATCTTTTAAAACAGCAATATTTTTAAACTAGTGTTTTCCTTAGTAAATTCATTTGAAGGGCTTAGAGCAAAAACATGATAAGCCACACGTTTTCAAAAAATGATTTTATGTGTTCATTGCATTACCTAACGTGGTATCAATATCCACTCAAATGATTTAAGCTATATTCCAAATACTTTCAGATCTAGAGCAAATGCTACTTTTTACAATTCGACTATATTTCAATATTTTTTACGCAAGAACATGATATGCCACACCAATAAGATACACTTCTGAACAAGAGATTAACTCTGAAGAAAATAAAAGCAAACTTGAATTTTTTTGTAAATATATTGATTGAAGTATGGTGGATAAAGATTATTTTCCAACAGATGATCTAATCATTTAAGAAACCATCGATGTATGATTTATTTTAACTTTTGTGGCTTATCAAGTTATTCTAAATAAATTTTCTGTAAAAACATGATAAGACACATTAATTTAATAAAATGTTTTTTACTGTCTTCTAGTCTCCCACCGAGGAACATGTAAAAGAAGTATATTTATCACGAAAATCTGTCAAATCAGCTATCTATTCTTTAAAATAAAAATATTCTAAACAAAATTTCTGCAACAACTTGATACGCCACATTTATTTAACAAAATGGGTTTTACTGTCTATTTGTCTCCCAGCGATGGACATGAAATAGAAGACACATCTTTGCACTTAAAGCAAGTATATATATCATGAAAATCCTCCAAAAAAGCTACCTAGTCTTTAAAATTAAATAATTCAACATAAAATTTGTGCAAAAACTTGATAAGCCACATTGACGTAATAAAATGGTTTTTACACTCTTCTAGACTTCCACCGATGGATATGTAATAGAAGACACATACTGTCACTTATTACAAGCATTTATAGCTCGGACATCTTGCTTAACAGCTGCCTAGAAGTCATTGAAAACCATTTCTTTCAAATCAATGTGGCTTATCATGTTTTTGCAGAAATTTTATTTAAGGTTTTCTTATCTTTAAGAAAAAGTCGCTGGTTTTTTGAACTTTTATATTCTAGATACTTGTAATAAGTGCCAAGAGGTGTCTTCTATTACATGTCCATCGCTTTAAGACTATAAGGCAGTGAAACCCAATTATTCAAATCCACGTTGCTTATCAGTTATTGCAGAAATTCTCTTTAAGGTTTTTTTATTTTGAGGAAATAGTTGCTATTTTGCAACAGATACTTGTAATAAGTGCTAAAATATCTTGGCATTTATTACAAGTTTCTACAGCACTAAATGCCTGAAATACAGATATCATTTCTTGAAATTAAAAAATTCTAAATAAAATTTCTGCAAAAACTTGATAAGCCACATTTACTTGATAAAATGGTTTTTACTATCTTATAGTCTTCTGAAGAAGGTCATGTAATAGAAGACACATTTTGGCACTTTTTACAAGTATCAAGTATCAAGAAAGACCATCTAATTTGCTAATTTCAGACTATGAACTTCTTTACTTATCTTTGTGCAATAACTTGATAAGCCACACTTTTTTTTTTTTTTTGTAGAAAAGCAGTTTCCAATAGATTTCTATCATCCATGAACGGGTATGTGATGGGAGTCTTCCTTAAGCACCTATTATGTATGCTTACAGTCTGGTTCAGTTAAAGCCTTATTTTCTACATTGTTTTTAAACTTTGAAGGCGATTATTTCATTATTTTAATTTTGTGGCTTATCAAGTTTTTGCACTAAGCCCTGCATTTCATTTGTTGAAATCGGTTGAAATTGACAAAGTTATGGTAATTTTTCAAAACAAAATTTTCCGTTTTTTTTTTTTAATTTTTCAAATTCAAAACTTAAAATTTTGATTATTACAATATATATATATAGAAAAAGTACCATAACTTTTTAAATTTTCATCCGATTTTAACACTTGCTTGAAGAATATTGTTGTATTAGAAGAAGATTCGAAAAAGCCCTAGTAGAAGTTGAAAAAGTTAATAAAAATTAAAAATGTAATTGTTGTTACAAAAATCTCTACCTATTTATACTAATAATATAAAGAAAGTATATTTTTTTCGAAAGACCAGGTCATTTTCTTTTAAATACCGTTTAAAAATTGAAAATCAGATAAAAAATTACTGGTTAACAACTGTTTGAATCTGCCAGTCGCGAGAAAAAATACTCTTTTACCGTTATCTCGAAAATTCTACCGTATATTGCAACTTCTCAAACCGGTTTTGTACAATACTCAGCTAGACTCACAACATACTCTAGGTCATTTGACGAGTGAATTTTCTGTCTAGCACAGTGTTATCATTTACAAATTTAATTGCGAACGGATCACTAATGAAAGTAAGAAATGACAGAATTTTGTAAAATCTCCCACTGTGCCACGTTAAGTATTGGTTTATATTGAAATACATATAGATTATTAAAAGTACACCCAGTTTTTTTTTTTTTTTTTGAAATGTTCCAATAATAGTTATTGTATTTGTTTAAACAATTGTTTGGTATTGGTATTAGCTTATTTTAAATTTTTTTTACTGTTCATATTATTATAACTTGTATAAAAGTTATTGATTTGTATAAAACATACCTGGGACTAGTTAATCGAATGGACCAATTAATTGACGATTTAATTGACGATTGCCCGATGTCAATGGTAATTAATTTTTTTGGCGTTACAATTGCTTAAAATAATGAAAATTAAATTTTGTTTTATTTGGCTTTGATCAATGCCTTTAACAAACAATTGTTTGTTACAATTGTCTACAAAAAAATTTATTTACAAATTTAGCAAAAAATCCTTTATTTGCGTACTAATTTTATAATTATTAGATATTTTTTCAAGTAACTATAAATTGTTACATGCTGATCCATGATCACTAATCGTTTACCAAAGAAGAATAAATACCCGATAAAAAAAGCTACATCTCAAATACAAGATCAGATCTCATTTGATCGATATTTATTCTTATCCAAGTTTATGTGAAAATTGGGGTATCCACTAAAATCAGATTATATCCCTCAAATATATTACCGGATTAAGTTAGATCAATATTTATTTCAAAATTTAGGGGGAATAGAAAAATAATTAATTTAAGATCCCAAACTATCCCCTGGAATGAATTTAGATATAATTGCATCTAATAAGATCCAAAATGATAAGTTATTTTTGGTGAATAGAATGAGATATTTTGAAATTAAATTGGATTTACTTGTTTCCCATGACATATATTATTTTTAATAAAAATATGAAAAAAATTTATAGAATAATGATTTGGTCATCTGCTTATATATAAGTACATATGGGGTTATATATTACAATAGATAATGATGCACTATACGCATGGAAAATATTAATGATATTGGACCATATATAATCATATCTTAAGCTAAATTTTTAATGTTAATTTTATATATAAATATATCTTGAATAGCATTATAATACACAAAAATATTTCTATAATAGATCATATATTGTTATATCTTTAATTATATAGCTTATATGTCACCATATATGATTACATATTGACTTATATATGAAAATGTATTATTATATATGACAATAGATCTATCATATCTTAATATGTAAAGCATATATGCTTAATATCTTATTTTATAAAGGTTAGTATTTACCAATATATCGTTGTATATGTTACCACATAAGAAAATATATAATAATATATGGATATGCATGTCACCATATATAATCACATATTATAATATATTTAAAGATGAAAAAACAAAGACCATATATGATTTTTTTTACTCGGGATAAAACTTTAACAAAATAGCTTTTACAGTTAGGACTTAAATATGAAGTTTTTATCGTTTTTATTCAACAAAAAAACATTTTTTATAAAGAATTATTTTTTCGTGAATTACAATTGGTTATTTTTGGCATTGTTGCCATGTCATTACCATTGGTCTCATCAATGCTAATTAAAATAAATTCTTTGGTATTGGAATGCTAATGAAATTTTTTGGCATTGGCATTGACCACAAGTATTGCCAATTAAATTTCAATGCCAATGAAAAATTCCCAGGTATGGTGTAGAATTGAAGTTTTCTATTTTAAACAGGAAAACGGAAATGAGAAAAAATGCAATGTTCTGTTTTCTATTTAAATTTAACTGCAACTGTGTTTGTTAACGCACTCTGTCGTGTTGGTATAGAGAAAATATAGAAACAAAATACATATAACAATTTGTTGTTATAAATAAAAAATAAAAAACTATTAACAAGTTTAAACACGCATATAGGAAAAAATAAATCAATATTTAAATATTACATTTCCATAAAAAAAACTAGAAATCGTGAAATCGTTTACAGATTTTTTGTCCCAGCATTATTTAGATTTTATTGACAGTGACAATTTTCATGAGTTTGTTAAAAAGCTTGCAAAAAGCTTTAAATTTAAAATTGTATAATCAAGTTGCTGTAAATGTAAGGCTTCCACTGTTTTAATATTCTAAGAAAAATTTCAAAAGTTTTTTACCACAGTCTCATATTTAATTTCTTGACAGTGACAATTGTCATAACTAAGGCAACCAAAAACAGCTTTAAAATCAATGTTTTAAAATACTTTAAAAAAGATCGAAAAACACCAAAAGCCGTTTTAATATAAAATTAGCCGTTAAATTTCATAACTTTTTATTAAAATCTATACTACAAATAAAATTTGTTCCTTGGCTCTTCGTCAGTTAAACAAAAGTGCAATAGAAATATTGTTTTTCTTAAGATTTAAAGTTTAAATTGGTTTAGCAAACTATGTTTTGGTTAACCAACAACATGTAACATCAAATGTTCAACTTAAAAAAAAAAATACTTTAAACCACCTGCTGCTAAAAAAATGAAGAAAATCTCTATTTTAAAAAAATAAAATAAGCTTAATATTGTCATTTTCAAAAAATTTGTGAATTTTAAGAAGCTTTATTATTAAAATGACAAAATTTTTGAAAGTGATAAAGCTGTTAAGAACTCTAAAATTTATTTCATGAAATTACGTCTATTTCTCCGACAATGACATTTGTCAGAATTTTATCATCTTCATAAAAATACCAATAGTATAATAAATGTTTTGAAAATAATTATATTCACTATTTAAATATTCTAAGAAACTATTTCAGAATTATGTCATAATTTTGTCAAAAAGCTTTAAATTTATAAGCTTATAAGAAAGTTCCTGTAAATATTGCGGTTCAAATTTTCCAAGAAAAATTTCGGAAGTGTTTTCCTCAGTCTTATATCTAAATGCCAAAAAGTCATTTCTTAGTATTTTGTTAATTTTTCCGACCGTGACATTTTTCACTTTCAAAAATTTTACAAAACTTTTATTAATGTAGGAGAAATACGGTTAAGACAAATTTTAAAAAACCAAGGATCAAATTTTTTTAATTAAAAAAAATTTTAACATTTTTTCCCCTGGTACTATACTTATTTCTCAGATAATGACAATTTTCGAATATATTGAGGGCCTATATTCAATATGATGTATCTGCAATTTTTAGCAAAATGAGTTTTTGATAGGGAAGTCATCGTTGAAGTTATACCCATCTATGAAGTCAGTTTGGAAGCAAAATATCTATTTTTTGTCATTTTGATTTTTTCCATATCTACAAACAACATTATATGGACGAATTAGAGAAAAAAAATACAAACAAACACACACTTACACAAAATACACGCGAGATTGATTTCTTTCATTTAATTTTTTCATTTGTATACTACACATCAAACAAACGCATATACAGGTATCCCTCGATTTACGCGGCACGTTGGGACCGAAAAAAAACCGCGTAATTCAAAACCGCATAAATAAAGGTTCTATATCAATACAAAATTCTGTTTTGGGACCAGCAATATAATAAACCGTGCAAATTGAAACACTAACTTCATACAAAATTCAAATTTGGGACCGAAAATCCGTGTTAAAAGAAAAGCTTATTAACATAATTTAAATTAAATTTATTTTATTTGTACTTTTCAATAGTTATAACAAAATATTATTTGTAAAAATAGTATATTTAAACTAGCTTTGAAAAAAAATTCAAAATTTATAAATTAACAAAAAATTTATAAAAAAAACTTCTTTCCGGCTTTTTAAATCAACAAAACATAAATTAATTAAAACAAAACAAAAAATTCATAAAAAATATAAAATATTATACATATTGCTAATCTTCACAGATTTCGTCATAGTTAAAATCTTCAGTATCTTTGTCAAAGACTACTTTTTCAGAGTCTTTGTCATAGTTAACGTCTTCAGAATTTTGGTCACAATTAACGTCTTCGTCCAATTTAAAGAAGTCTGTTATTCGCTTTTGCTTTTTTTGCTGTTCCTGTTGTTTTAAAAGTTCTTCGTATGATGCCAACGATTTTTTTATTAAACACTGAAATAAATCTGATCGATTTGTTCAAGGTTCATTATCAGTGAAAAATTTTATCAAATCCTGAGCCATTTGTATAAAAGTTTTTAACTTAGAAGAATCAAAATCTGGATTATCCTCACTATCACTTTCGTCTTCAGTTGATTCATCGGGGTCCGTGGCTAATTCAATGAGATCTTGTTCTGTCAATTCTGGAACATCATTTATCATCTCCAATATATCTTCATCCACAATGTTTTCAAATAATTCAGATTTTTCAATTACTTGTAGTATTTGAGCAACTTTCGCTGTTAACGGAGTAACAACATTATCATTAGGAAAACCAAACCCACAGCAAATTGTTTATTTTTTACTACCTTTAAAGTTGTTTTACACTGCAAATTAAATTTAACCACTTCTTTTTTGCAAAGAGCTGATAATGTTAAAAAAAAAAAATGGTGTAATGCGCGCAATTAGAGGGTTGCCACTATTTTTAAATCGCGTTATACTAAAAACGCGTAAAAAAAACGCGTTATACAGAAAAATGGTCACTATTATTAAATCGCGTTATATCGAAACCGCGCAAATAAAGTACCGCGTAAATCGAGGGATACCTGTATAAACAAAACAATAAATAAATTTAATAAGATAATTTAAAAAAATTACTTAATGAATGATATTTTGATATCTCACACCTAGTTCCAAAGTGACTCAACTCAAAATTTTTCATTTTTCAGAAATATTTGCAACTTTATACCAATTGAAACATAAAGAAAGACATAACTGTTTTATAGCAACAGTTAACAACAACAAAATACACTGATATTTTTTTTTCTAGATAAACAAGTGTATTGTGCATAGTTTAAGCATATAAACCCGAAAAATTAAAATTTTGAGTTGAGTCAATTTTGAACTAGGTGTGCGATATATTTAAAAATTGAAGATGCAGGCAAAAATAAAATACGCTTTGGTGCTGCTGTACAAAACAATATTTTGATACATTGAGGATGCAGGCAAAAATAAATATAAACTACGCTTTGGTCCGACTGTACAAAACAATAAATGCCATGTTTAGATAGTTGTTTTTAAAAAATTAAGGGTTTTTTTTTATCATATTTAGCGTTATTTTGAATATTTCTTTTTTGCATTTTAGAATTATTTCATTTGAAAAATGTAAAATTGTGTCTAACATACACTAAAAAAAAGTCTGTAAAGTCAGCCACATTTTTGCTGGAAGGATTCTTGCGAAAAATTGCTAAAATCAGCAAAAAAAATTAGTAAATTTACCAAAAATTTTGCTGAATTTGGCAACTTTTTTTTTGTTGATATTAACCATTTTCAGCAAGAATAATCCCAGCAAAAATGTTGGTGACTTGACAGACTTTTTTTCAGTGTACGAAGTTTTACAAACATGCATGTAAGTAATTAGGAATTATTATGTTTTGTTCTTAATGTTATTAATAAAATAAATTGTTTATTTCCAGATTCTTTACTCAATTGCATTATGCTAAATAGGTTGAAGTCCTGAAATTTTAATATACATACACAGAAAAAACTAAAAACGGGTTTCAATTAAAAAATTTATTAAATCAATTAATATTTTAATTGATTTTGCACCTATCACGGAAATGATACTATCAATTAAACCTTTTATTAAAATTGAGAAGGCAAAAAAGTTATAAATAACTTCTACAAAAAAAACATATGATACTCACAAAAAAAGTGTGTGATCTATGTTGGTATGTGTGTTTTTTTGCAATGCTGAGTCTGTTTGTGTATGTGCTTGTTTTGTTTGTTAACTTCAAATGTATTTGGTATTTTATACTGAAAATTTTCTATTTATGCATACAGTGTATGAAAAAATAATATGATAATATCTATTTATATATTTAAAAGTCAATAAAAATATTTATTGATTCAAATAAATTTTTGTTTAGAAACAAATTAAATTTAAATCAAATCTTTAATTAGATATTTTAGGTTGATAATTTTTTCTATGTATATTTAAAACAATCACAAAAAAGAATAGATTTAAATTTCAGCAAAATAAATTAACTAAAGTAACCATTTTATACAAAGTTTTTTAGATTTTTTTCAATCTACTAAGCTCCAGCAAAAATTTTTGTAGACTTTAACAAGCCGATTTTCATTTGCATTGAATTAACAAAACATTTTTCTGAATTTTTTTAAGTGTATTTGTAATTTATAAAAGATAGTGTAGAACAAAGTTTAATTGAAAAAAAAAATTAGTTCACATATGAATCAGTTTTTTGCTCTCCTGAACAATTGTATTTGTGTAGATACGAGCTATTGAATATACGTCCTCGATATGCAATTTTCAAAAAGTTTGTAAGAAGCTTTTTAAAAATAAATGACAATATTATAACAAAACTAATATAAATAATAATATTCAAAGTTTTTATTTTCTAAGAAAAATTTTAGATATTAATTGCTAACAAATAATTCTATTTCTCCAACAATAACATTTGTCATAATTTTGTCATATTCAAAATTATGGAAAGAAGCTTAACTAATAATTATTATTGACTGGTTTAATATTTAACGAACAAATTTCAGAATTTCTGGATATCTCTCCGTAATGGGAGAGAACAAACTAAATGTCCTTAACCTAGATAGTGCCGGATTTTTTTTTTTCGAAAACTTCAATTTTTATTTCGAAACTTAAATCTTTATGGGGTTTCTTAACACTTTTTATAAAATAACTTTTTTTTTTTAAAACTATAGATTTCCCGGTATCGGGTGTCCTTTTAAAAGTACTGTCCACACTTTGCGCTGCAATACAGCATTACGCAAGCTTTCCGTTTATTTATTGTTTAACTAAGATGTTACTCTTATTCATTTTTAAACAAAAAATAACAATTAATTGGATGTAAATGATTTACTTACATGTTTTTTTCCATTACGCACTATTAGAAAAAATCACTATTCGCAAAGCACTCAATAAGCAATTACAATACCCGGAATTGCTTTCACCAACTGACGCTTTCGAGCTGCGAAGCTAAATAACAAAGCATAAACAATAATAATATAAAAAAATATGTACACAAATGCACGTGCATAACGGCGCTTTTTTCTCATTTGTCAGATGTTCTTTTAAAAGGACGGTTGCCCACTAAAGCCCGATCTAGAGAATTCTAGAAAACCAGAATAAAGAATTAACAAAAACTTTGATAATTTCAATGATCAGTGGAAGTCGTAAACTGAAAACAAATTTTTTGAATATAAAAATAATTTGCCATTGAAAGCAAAAGCTTTTTAAAGCTTAATAATAATGACTTTTAAATAACTTACAAACATTAATTTGTCACATTTTTGTCATGTCACTCAAAATTTCTATTCGCCTTTTTTTTCCAATAATCCAATATTTGTTTCACACATTTTTTGAAAAAAATATGTTTTATTGTTTCATATAATATATAAAATTATATTCTCAATCTATATATTCTTCTTTCTTTTTTTTCTAATTGCAGATGCCTATCGATCAAACCACCAGAGAGGTAAAAATACTTAACAAATACATCCAATTAATATATTTTTGTTTCAAAAAAAATATAACGTTAACAAAACAAAAATACTTAAGAGTTTTTAGAGCGAAAAAAATTTGGCAAAAAAAAGAATTATTAAAAAATATTAATATAGAAAACAAATTAAGATAAATAACTTGAGAAAACGGAAATAGCCAAAAAAAAAATTGAGTAAGTATTATTAAACCACACTTACAAATGGAAAAAGTTTTACAAAGGGCGTTTAGGTGTTGACAAATGTTTAAGCAAATAAAGGGATGTTAATATGGACAAAAATAAAAAAACAAATAATTAGAGCATGAAATATTGAAAATTAAAAGGAAGTGCAAGGAGTTTTTTAAAAATTATATTAAGATAAGCCGAAACAAATTAAGAAACAGTTAATAATAAAAAGGAGTTCTACTTTTGTTAATTAGAGGAGGTTCTTTTGTCCCATATTTTTGTAGATGGGTTTCATTGCTGGAAAAATTGCCGGTTTAGTAAATTTTAAAGAGTGAAAACAATTTAAATAATTATTACACATAGAGAAATAAAGTGCCAACCGAATTAAAAAGTGTATTTTATTGGTAACAACTTATAAATTCAGTTAGTACAACGATACTTACATTCGATTTCTGAATATTTTGGTTGTTGCCACCAAAATTCAGTTGAATTAACCGAACTTTGTTGTGAAAACTAATGTTCAGTTGAACCAACCGAATGAAATTCGTAATAACCGAATTTGAGTCGTAGTAACCGAACTTTAGTTGGCAAATAGCTAATTTTTTCTCTGTGTATACACTTCTGCAGAGAATCCTAAATGAATTGCGATTCTGTTTAATAAAGACATTATTCTGAAATTTAAACTGATTTAAAATCTGTTGAAAATATAAAAATTTTAAAATTTACAAAAAATATCTTACTTTTTGTGTAAAAATAAATAGTAAGTTATTTTTTTTAAAAATTTCAGGAAAATAAGATGAAATACGTGCCACACAAAGAAATTGTTGTAAAAAAATTTTTAATTTTTAATTCATGCATGTTTTAAAAATTTTTAAAGGACGAAGAGTTTGTATAGTGCACCAAGAATAAAAAATATAAAAATGTTAAATGCGCCACTCTATAATATTATACTATATTTGTTACATATTCCGATCGTTTTTCTAATCAATTGTGTTCGGTGCAGGCGATGGGACCCTTTTTGGCTGCCCACTTAAGCAAAAAAGGTCTTTGTCTTCCTTGTCAAAATCATCACTTCTGAACCGGTTAAGCCACCTCTCGCATGTTGAAATCGATGGAACATATTCAGGATAAGCTTCGGAAAACAATCGATGTGCTTCAGCTGCAATTTTGTTCAAATTGCAAAACGTCCCGCAAATGATGCTTTGTTGGCACAAAATTCGACATTTTCGAAGCAAAAAAAAACTTTGGTGTTTAGACTATTTCGTTCAATGACTATGTGATAATAAATAACATATCGCACACCTTGTACAAAAGTGACTCAACTCAAAATTTTTAATTTTTCAGAAATCGAAAAAAAATATTTGCAACTTCATATCAATTGAAACATAAAGAAAGACATAACTGTTTTTTAGCAGCAGTTAACAACAACAAAATACACTGATATTTTTTTTTATAGATAACAGTGTATTGTGCATAGTTTAAGCATATAAAACCGAAAAATTAAAATTTTGAGTTGAGTCACTTTTGAACTGGGTGTGCGATATGTTTACCCTCCAAAATGCCATATAAGTTATTAAAGACACTAACCATGTGTAAAATATACTTCATCTGTTCTGAATTTCACATTTTTAAGTCATACACCCAATACTACTTCGGTGGTAGGTGAAAACAGTACCGCTCCTAAAGTTCCTACCACGTGATCAGTTAAAAAGTCTCCATCACGTGATGTGTCTAATAGTACCAAGCCTGTGGTCGGCAAAAATAAGACCAGTACCTAAAGTACTTATCATGCCACCGGCTTAAAAGTGTCATTCTCGTGACTGGTCTGAATAGGTATAAATATGATGGGTTTTAAATTCCGGTTTTAAAGTATATAAAGGGTCCGCCATCTAACGTTTTTTTTCAACTAGTGCTTATTTCGTGAATGGTAACACTTAGCTCATGTCTGATTTGACAGATAATTAGTTCTATCCTTCCGCTGAACGAATATGGTTGTGTATACGCTTGAACAACGCTGGGAAATTTTGCGACATTACTTTGAAAATCATGGTAATGTTGCAGAATGTGTACGAAAATTCAAATCAGCCGCAGAGCTGATGTCGTTTGGCCACCTCGGAGCTGCGATTTGACACCTATTATTTGTGGGGTGCCGTCAAAGATAAGTGTTACGCCAACAAGCCAGAGACAATTGACGCTTTAAAGGACAATATTCGTGAAGCCATTGGTGAAATACAGCTGCACACAATCGATAATTCGATAATGTGCTTAAAAATTGGACGGATCGTGTAGGCTACTGCATGGCCAGCAGCGTTTGTTTCAGGATATGTTCTTTTGCGTTAGTCCTGTGACATTTTATTTGTTTGCAGTTGTGTGATATGTTCTTTTACGGGCGTGACATGTCCATATCACAATGAACAGGTCAAGGGACGTGTGCCCTGTCCCGCAGGGTTAAAACGGAATTATTTGTATGGTGAAATTTCCCTTACAGAAATAAACTTTAATATACGATTATCACCTTCAAATTGATGTTGAAAATATAACATTTTGTATGTTTTAATATTTTTGGAAAAATTTCTATCATTAATTTCTATTATTGAGTTTTCAAATCGAATTTAAAGAGTTATAGCCGGTGAGATTTAACATTTTGACATCATACATCATCACTATTAAATGGCGTAGTATTGTTTGTTTTATTATAATTCTAGAAATTCTTTTAATTAAGTCAATTATATGTTTAGGGCACATATCGCAAATTGTTTTGTCGCATATTGACACAAGTCAATAGTAAATTCTATATTTTAATATCACATTGATATGAAAATGCGTAACAATTTTTGCAAAGGCAGCGAATTATAATAATAAATTATTCAGATATTTAATAAACAATAAGCTAATAAATTATAATGACTTTAATTCTTACTAATCAGTACACTTAGAGAATTATCTTTACTTCAGCAATGAATTTCTTCATAGCTTTAATGAAAATTGTCACTGGAACTCGTTCATTGAATCTTTTCATAGAATCGATTAAACAGGTTTCCTTTACGTAAATCATCATGAAATGTTTGTAAAATTAATGAAAATCTTCATAACACTAACGAATCATTCCGACAATGAAACGTTTATAGAATCTATGAAATAGTTTTATAATTTTTTTTTAATATTAAGAAGTTTCTTAAATTAATAAAACTCTACATGAATGTCTTGAAAAATACTTTGGAATTAAGCCAATGAACCGCTCCATATGCTATTTTAAACAATTTCATAGAAGTCCAAAATTAATGCAAGGCTGCATTGAAATAATAAAGTACTTTATAATATGTATTGAACACTTGAGAATTAAATCTTAAAATTAAAGTTGGAAATGTATGAAAATTAATGAAATTATGAAATTTTATTAAAAATAAAAAATAAGTCTTTGAAATAATAGAAAATTTTTGAAATCAAACGAATTGTTTTTCATAAAAATTTTATGAAAAAAAGTTTATGAACAATTTCCTAATATTAATAAAAGGGGCAGGGGCTCCACTGTCTATTCTGAAGCTTCTGGACCGTGTTCAGGGGAGGGCGGCGAAGCTTATCAATGACAGTAGTGTATCCAACTCTAGTGATTCATTGGAGCATCGTCGGAATGTGGGTTGTGTGACACTTTTCTATCGATATTACCATGGGAGATGCTCATCTGAGATAAGTGAACTTATTCCACGAGCCCGAGTTTTTATTCGTAATACTCGGTTATTTAGTAGAGCACATCTGTTTGTAGTTGATTGTCCTGTGTTTCGCACAACTCATTACAGAGAAAATTCGTTTTTTAGTCGAACGATTCGTATGTGGAACAAACTTCCCGCAGAAGTCTTCCCTGTTATTTACAATTTAGAAAAATTTAAATCAAATATCCACAAACACTACTCCCTCTTTCCACCTTCCCATACCCTATTTTCCTGATCAATATAATGCACTGCATGAGTAGGGGGCATCCCCTGAGTATTGGTTATTAAAAAAAAAAAAAAAAACATAAATATAGCTTTAAAAAAGTGCCTCTTAGCACTTAAAATCCACCCTTAAAGTTATTAATATTTAAATCTAAAATCAAAAAAATTACCAAACAAATACGTGAAATAACGTTGTATTTTCGGTTTGAAAACATTTTTGAGTTGAGAAGAAATCTGAAACATTTTTTGTAGATTAAGATTTATGAAAAAATATTTTTTGTATTAAAATATAAAAAATATATTTTGTTAATAAAATAATAAAACTGAAGAACTTAAATGTTGCAATAGTGTTAGCAAAAAAGCTAAAATTAGAAGTGAGCTATAAAAATAACAAAAAGTAGCTCTAACCAATGGGTTTCTATCCAACTCAGTCTCTCTCAATGTGCCTCTTTTTATTTGTTCGTAAACTCGCACCGAGCAAATGAAAACATATTGCAGAAATTTAAAAGTTTAAATTAATTTATATCATATTTTTGAATAATAATTTAATAAATAATATTAAAATACATTAAACTTTACAAAATAAAAGTGAGTGTTTTGTGTTATTTTTAAAGTTATTTTAATCAGGCTTTCAAGGTCATGCATTTTCTAAACGTAAATAAAAGACTTTTTTATTTCATTTTGCGTATTCCTACGTTTCGTCGGTATTTTCCGATATCATCAGTTTTAAGCAACAATTTTTTATCAACATGTTGCAATTATTTATTAGTGTAAAAAATGTTTTCATTAGCTTGAGTTCGGTATTTTGTTGCTGAGAGGAGTTTGAAGTGTAGTCTCTCTATTTTTAGATACTCTTTGCTCGAACCTCAAAAACTTGAAAAAATTTGAGCGACGAAAAAATTATATTTTCTTAACTTTTTTAAAGAAAACTGGAACACTTAAAGAAATTAGCAGCTTTCAATAGCTTTAAGTGCTTATAATAGAAAAGTTGACTTAAAATTAAGCAAGTATTAGCAAAAAAAAATACTAAAATAGTAGCAGTTTACTATAAAAATGGTAAAGAGAGTCAGTAGCTCAAAATGATTGATTTCTCAATAATCGAATTTTTATTGAATCACCGCTTGTCTAGCATTTACTAAAAAAAGTGGACTATCTTTATGCTGCTTTACTAATAAGTCAGTAAATTATCCCTCGTTAAGATATTTTTATTTTAGGTTTCACTGTAAATTTACTCTTGAGCTTAAAGCTTTTTTAGATTTATATATTCGTGTATTTTGTTAATATTTTGAAAATCTCTGTATGAAAAATTTTATTGTTTGTATTCTGTAATTTTTATATTTTCCATTAAAAAATATTACATTAAGAAAAACAAACAGTTGCCATGCTACGTAAAATCTAATAGGAAAACAAAAGACTAGAATATGTTGTGTTTAAATATTAGTATACATGCCGGATTCCCAATTCGTTCCCAGTAATGGTAACATTACCAGTTTGACTGGTAACCCTGCCAAATAAAAAGCTTTACAATTTAAAGCTGTTGGCTAAAACTTGTAAGAAAGGACGAAACTAACTCATGTTGTTCGGGTAATCAATTAACATTACCGATTTTCTGTGGTTGCTTGATATATATACCTGATCAAACCTTGAGTTTCTTGTGGATGGTGGATTAGAATGAGGCTGAAGATGACCTAGTCGCTTAGGTCGAAAGTGCGGCACTTCCTCTAGCGCTGATCCCCACAAGATTTTTTTCATCTTCTCCTACATTTATTAACAATTAGTGTTTTCAATTTGTAAAAGTAACATTTAAATTATGATCTCAAAACCTGACAATGCAAAATGAAAATTAAAAAAAAATTCATAAAAATTAAAGTTTTAAGCTGTTAGTTAAACTTTTGAACAACAACTTTCGTCGACTCTAAAAACTTTTGCAATTATAAGGAAAAAGTTAATTACGACAATCAAGAGTTTCTTAATTCATTCTCGGATTCAGGAAAAGGTTTTGGATATGGAAGTTAGATTAAAATATTTTTAATCAACTTTTTTATCTTTTCTACATTTTGGTATTGAAAAATTTAATTTTCGGGGAGGAAATGTATCATTTTTCCCTCTCACTAGATCCGCGCCTGCTTTATTGAAGTTAAAACTATTTCAGATTACTGGGAATTGCCGCTGATGGGTTCCCTCCGTTTGCCATACAATTTGGATATGTGATAAAGGGAATCAAATATATAAGAATGAGTATCTTTTTTTCTAGACCGTCTAGTGGTTAAATTTGGGATCTAAAAATAACCCAAATTTTCCGTTACTGGCGTTTTTCAAGCTTCTGCTAAGAAAGAAAGAATGTAAAAATTTGGTTTTAAATGAAAGGTATTTGGATATATTATATTGGTATACAAAAAATATTAAAAAGTTTTAAAATAAAGAAATTTTGAACAACTTTGATGTTTATAAATATGCAATTATTTACTATTTTGGTCTTCTCTATCTTATATTCGAATTCATCGATATCTGCAGGAACCACCCAACAGACTGCCCTTGTTAGATAACTGCCATTATACTTTGCACTCCTGTTCACAATTATTCACTTAATTATTTCATTTAAATATTCCATTTATTCTCAAATTAAAAAAAAAAAAAAAATTAACCACAAAATTATTATTGTTATTATAAAATTTTCCAATTCAATTCGATTTGTCGTGTGCTTTATTTCTCATTTCATATAAATACAAAACAAGAAAAATCATTCATCTGATCTTTTTTTGTGATCACAAGTGACACATGGCTTGAGGTTCATTTATTCTGGACCACCATCGTCATTTGCCGTCGCCGTTGTCGTCGTCATCTCATGCTGATGTCTTTACACTTTGTTAAGTTTAACTGTCGGCTTAAATGTTTTTGTGGTATACATACTTTGGATGTAAAGTACTACGAACACGAGTGAGTACTTTATACTCTTGACAGTTTTTCTTTAGGTCTTTAATA